>CAIGQQ010011173.1:7429567-7442626 GCA_903798035.1 Danio albolineatus | reverse complement strand
CTATCTATCTATCTATCTATCTATCTATCTATCTATCTATCTATCTAATAACAAGAAATATTTAGTAATATGATATGACACTGTTTGCTGAATATCTAAAATATTTAAATGCCTCTGAGTGTGTTGGAATGCATGTACATATCTGGCTGTGCCTTTTAAATGTATGCTCCTCATAGGTGTTGTAAAACATGGCAAAACAACTACTTTTGATTTATATTTTAAGTTGTATTTGCTAAAACAAACTAGTCCTGATGGCTAATGTATTCTAATAGCAATTGATATCAACAGGTTTGTTTTGGGATAAGGCTTTCAAATTGGGGTACTGGTAAATGGGAGAAAAATGCTTAAAATTAAAAAAAAATAAATAAATGACAAATAATGAATGAATGAATTATTTATTTAAACAATGAAGCATTTTATTAAGATGAATATAAAAATATTACTTAAATGAAGATAAAAAAATGCAATGTAATATATTCAGTATAATATTTATGACACAATTGCTTAAAAACATTAGATACAAATAATCGAGAAATGTATTCAAATCAGTAAAAAAAATTTGGATTAAAATAAATTAATTGAAAAGATTAAAAAGTAATTAAGAATGAATAAATGTATAAAAAAGTTTTATAATAAGTAGAAATATATTTGTATTGTACCAAAATATATATAAAATAATTCATAAAGTAAATGGTTTATTAATTGATATAAAACATATAAAGTATTATTTTTTTTACATTATTGGAACTTAATGTATACAAGATACATACATGGATCAATGCCTTTTTAGATTTTACAACGCTACAATTGTAAACTCCTAAGTCTCTTTTTAAACTGCATTTCGTATTCATTTCACAGTATATTTTTGTCTGTCTCTGCTGTGTAAACATGATATTCTCATGTTTGACTGAGTGCTTTTGTTGGTGACGTGCTGAGATTTTTCTGTAGCGATTAACCACTGAACACTCATATTTCAAACTTGTGAGCACATGCATGAGTTCATGAGTGATAAAACACCAACACTGCCTATTAAATACTGCTTAAGTCTGAATATAAGAGCTGCTCCCCTTTCTGAAATATCTGTCCCACACACCGTTTCACTGGACACCAATTTCACAAGTCACTGGGCAAGCGTTCAAAAGTACATCTGCAGTCATTATTTTGTAAACATGGGTCAGGCTAGACGTGTAAAAAAATGCTCGGGGCTTTTTCTGAAATTTGAATAGGAAAATAAACATTGCAAACTGTTTGCATATTGACACAGACACCAATTCATGTGTTGTTCATGGACTCCTATTAGATAAATCTATCACTTGTGTCATGTGAGAGGAGACTGATGTATATGAGAAATGAATGTGAAGAGAAATATACTTCAGTCAGGACCTTTTTTTTTTTTTATTGTTTTGCAACAACATTTTTAATATGGAGTTCGTGGCCTTTTTGATAGTTTGTCATTTGTTTGTAACTTGTTTATATTTGCATTGAATGATATTTTATGTACATACACTCCAGTTCAAAATCATCTCAATCAATCGATTTTTTACAAATAGAACTATTGAAGTCATCTTGCATTGTCAATGTTTTTTTTTTTTTGTGCAGCCCTATTATTAGGTAAAATTACTTTTTTGTTTTAGTTATTGCTTCTACTAGTGGGTTAAAATCATAGTCAATTACAAGTTGTAAATGTTTTATTATACGGAATTATTAATAAAATCCAATTATAACTAAAATTAGCATAACACATGTGGCTTTTTCCCACTGTTGATTTTAATGCATTAAAGGGGTGGTCCACTGCGATATCATATTTGAACTTATTTGAAATGCTGTTTGGCACTGCTAACAATTTAGTTGCTAGTTCCTATTTATCAGTCAAACCGCTGTAAACACATCTTCAGCAGCTCTGCAGTGTCACTCTATGCGGACACTTTCAGTGTCTCTCTATGCGGACGCTTTCAGTGTCTCTCTATGCGGACGCTTTCAGTGTCTCTCTATGCGGACGCTTTCATTGTCTCTCTATGCGGACGCTTTCACTGTCTCTATGCTCTATGCAGACGCTTTAGTGTCTCTCCATGCGGACGCTTTCAGTGTCTCTCTATGCAGACGCTTTCAGTGTCTCTCTATGCGGATGCTTTCAGTGTCTCTCTATGTGGACGCTTTCAGTGTCTCTCCATGCGGACGCTTTCAGTGTCTCTCTATGCGGACGCTTTCAGTGTCTCTCTATGTGGACGCTTTCAGTGTCTCTATGCTCTATGCAAACGCTTTAGTGTCTCTCCATGCGGACACTTTCAGTGTCTCTCTATGCGGATGCTTTCAGTGTCTCTCTGTGCGGCTGCTTTCCATGTGTTCTACATCTCAAATAACATACTCGCAAAAAAATGTGAACAATTTATATTACTTGTGCTTGTACACAAACTTATTCCGAATGAATGTGAAAGACTCTTGTCAGATTATTTTTTAGAGAGCAGGCGTGAGGTTCAGCTGTGTGCTCTTCATTTTCTGTCTGATTGAGCCAGCTAACGCTGCTAACAGCTGCTCTAACTGACAGTGTTTACACAGCGTAAAAGCACATGCTTGTAGGGGCGTGACGTGGAGCAAATCCATTAATCACAGCGCATAATGTTAGCTGACTAGTCAGAGCCTCTTGGGGGCAGGCCTTTCAGAGAAAGTTAGAAATATGATATTTATTTTAATGCTTGCTGAGTAGCTGTATATAATCAAAGTAAAATATATGAAAAAAATACCATAATTTTCTACAAGTGAAGCATGAACATCTTATCAGCCTTAACACTACACTTTGGACCACCCCTTTAACTAGCATTTAACAATGAAACTACTGTGAACTTTATAGTCCTTTTGCAATTTAATTTGGTTGAAACATTCGTTTACTCTGAACTTGTATTTATTTATATGTTTTGCAGTTAATTCCATATCCTGATAATACTGTATATCATAATAACAACTTCAGCAATTAATCGTACCAGAAAAATTTGATACCAGCAGAGGCCTAATGTAATGTTTTAGTAGTAACATGTTCACTTTTGCTTTTGCAGTGGGAAAAACGTCGTTGATTACCAGATTTATGTATGACAGTTTCGATAACACCTACCAGGTGAGTGATGTTTTTTGTTTTCTACTTTACGTTTCTGATCAGTCGCGTGGTTTTGGCTTGGTTCATCTCTAAAGTTTTATTGCTTTTAATTTACAGGCCACGATAGGAATTGATTTCTTGTCGAAAACCATGTATCTTGAGGACAGAACAGTAAGTATTCTTTGTTCTAATAGTAAATGAACATTGCTTTAATTGTTTTAAATATACTAAATAAATTAAATTATAGTTGCTGTAGATAAGAAATGGGGGTTTTGTTTTTATTTTAAATAAGTAATGAAGTGAATTTATTTGTTTGATGTAATTGATGTTTTCTTATAGTTGTAAGAACATTATTTGCATATTAATTAGGATCTTTTGATGTTTTTAAGATCTCTCTGAAATGGTGTTAAAGTAGTAAATATTAATAATAAATAAAGGTTTCAGTGCATTGTATTATGAATGTATAATACTTAGGGATGTGCAATATTACGATATGTATTGTATGGCTAAAAAAGTCTAATGTTTCATATTATTATGCTCTGTCATTTATTTCGTGATGTTACAAAATACGCTGCTTATGGTAATACTTTTGTCATAGTTTATATGAGCACAATATTACGAGAGAAACATGAATAACAGCATCATGAGAAAGTTGCAATCTTGAAATTACAATGATTATTTTTTCCATTTTGTTTAGCAATTGTTTTATGGTGTTTATGTTGAACTTGTAATCTTTAGTTTTTTTTTTTATAAGTGTTTTCTATTTTATTCATATTTAATACTTTACATGTTTTGTCCTGAAGCTCTAAATTAAGTTAGAAATATGATCACATATGAAAGAGTAAATTTCTGATATACTTTAAGATGTAACTCGAAATAGTCCTTTACATGTGGTTTATATATAAACGATTAATTTAATGTCATAGAAATGGTACAGAATTTGAGATGATTTCTATTGTGATATGAGATTGTCATATCGCCCAGCTCTAATAGTAATGTAAATCCCAAACACAATGTCTGGGGGATAAACTCTATATCAAGAGTCACCTGAGAAGTTTTCACCGTTTTACTTGAGAAAAATCTGCTGTCAAATACAAGCTGATGTTGAAAGATGAAAAAGGATCAAATATAAGAGGACTTACTGCTCATTAATGTTAATTTCATTATTTTCTTTGAATGTTAAATGCTGTTTTGAACATTTGACATTGTGGCTATAAGAGCTATAAGAGTCAAAGATGGCTCTTATATGGCTATAAGAGTCAAAGATGAAGTGCACAAAGAGAAACTCCTGTGCTTTCTCCACCTGGTGTGTCCATTGCCCCAGCCTCTTCCTCTTTTCTCTTTCACTCTCAAGTTATTTGTTCACACGTTTGTTTCCTTTATAAAGTACTTGTCTTTTTATTTTTTTTTTATTTTGCAAAATTACATTTTATTCAGAAGATCTGCTGTCCTGATAATATGGCCAAACCCTGGCCCATACCTTAACCCTACTAACATCTGAATACTAACTTTACGCTTGAAGGGTTAGTTCACCCATGTCTTTAATTACCCTTGGGCTGTTTTAATACTATATGCATGTTCAGAAAAAAAATTATCATTTTAAAAAAAGTCTCTTGCTCATGGCTGTTTTACAATGGCAGTAAATAGATCCGCGCTAAAAGTATAGTTCATTTAAAAATGAAAATTCTGTCATTTACTCACCCTCCACTTGACCAATCCTGTTTGAATTTCACAAAAGCAGATATTGTAAAGAATGTTGGGAAATAAAACAACCATTGACATCCATAGTTAGAACAAAAAATACTATAGATGTCAGTGGCTGTTTTTTTCCAACATTTTTGTGGTCAGACGTTTTGTCTTCATGCCATATTTTAAATTAATAATGATAATTCATATATCAATAAAAAGTTTGCCAAATCTGTGGCACTAGTAGAGCATTTATCAATAGTAGATTGGAATTTTGAAAGAAATGTTATCAGACCTTTAGAGAAAAAAACTGATACTTTACATTTTTTACAAACCCATACATAATAAAGATACTTTACAAACCCATACATAATAAAGCAAATAATGCGGACGAGTAGTTTTACCAATCAATTATTATAATTATAATTTTCATGTGTGTGTTCAATGTTTAAAAAAATAAATAAAAGTTCTCTCCCTTACACCTGATACTGCACAAATATTTGGAAAAGAATTAAAATTTCACAATAGGGATAATAATTTAGTCGACAGTATGTATTAAACTGTGTATATTTATATTTATTTGCTGCTTAAAGCAGGAAAGGCATCCGCTGCGTAAAACATATGCTGGATAAGTTGGCGGTTCACTCGCCGGGGCGACCCCAGATTAGATTGGAAAAGAAAATGAATGAATGAATTTGCTGCTTAAAACGACAAATTTTAATGCTCCCTCCCCAAATCTTATGGTATTGTTTGCTTCAATTCTTGTGTTTTGCCATGAAAATGAAAACTTTTTCTCAAGAATCCTCAAAGAATCACAAAATCCTGGAGTTTCTGATATACAATGGGTACAGAAAGTATTCAGACCCCCTCAAATTTTTCACTCTTTTTTTTATTTTTATTTTTTATATTGCAGCCATTTGCTAAAATCGTATTTATTTTCTCATTAATGTGCACAGAGCACCCCGCATTGAAAGAAAAACAGAGAATTGTTGACATTTTTGATCTAATACAGCTGTGAGTCTTTTTGGAAAGATGCAACAAGTTTTTCACACCTGTATTTGGGGATCCGTTTTGTCAGGTTCGATGGTAAACGTTGGTGGACAGCCATTTTTAGGTCTCTCCAGAGATCCTCAATTGGGTTTAAGTCAGGGCTTTTGCTGGGCCATTCAAGAACAGTCACAGAGTTGTTGTGAAACCACTCCTTTGTTATTTCGTTATAAAAGTGGAACATACACAGCAATAAACAATGACTAAATTTACATTGACGGGTGAACTATCCTCTTATAACAGTCTTATAAATACTTTTAGTCCATTTGCTTTCACCTATTTTTTTGCATTTTTATTTCCCATTCCCTTTTTTCGTCCTATACATAATCTTTTCCTGTTAAACGTTTAATTTCCTCCTTTTTTTCCTTTTTATTCTGGTTCCTTTTCTTTTGTTTGTTCTCCATTCACACAGATCAGGCTGCAGCTTTGGGACACAGCAGGACAGGAGCGTTTCCGTAGCCTCATTCCCAGTTACATCCGAGACTCAGCCGCTGCTGTTGTAGTTTACGACATCACAAGTAGGTATCAGAGACTCAATGTGCGTCCAGTTCCCCTCCTCTTACCTCTTCCTCTTCCCCTTTCTCCCCATCTCTCTCTCTCTCTCTCTCTCTCTCTCTCTCTGCTCCATCTCTGGTGCTAAAATGTTCGGTCAGGTGCGGCTGCAGCTTTGGGACACAGCAGGACAGGAGCGTTTCCGCAGTCTGATTCCCAGCTACATCCGGGACTCTACAGTTGCTGTTGTAGTCTATGACATCACAAGTGAGTGTGGATCCTCGGCGGGAGATCTGAAGGAAGAGGAAAGATGTCTGTCATCTCAACGCAGTCTCTCCTTTTCTGTCTCACATCCTTTGTTTTGTTTGTTTGTGATTTCATACTGCTTGTCTTATGTTTGTGGGACTGTTTGTTTTTTCTTTGCTTCGCAGTTTGGTGCTAAAGTGGAGTGCTAGATACTTTTGTTTTGTTCCGTATTTGAGTTAAAATATTCATAGATCTTCATTAATTAATAAAAGGGTCATATTAGCCATTTTTATGAAGATGTATTTAAAAACAAACTAAACAGCTCAATGAGCAATAAAAATATTAAAGAGTGGTACTTTTTAAAAAAAATATTATTATTATTATTATTATTATTATTTTTTTTTAGTTGTGATCAGTGTTGGGGGTAACGCATTATAATTAACACAAATTAGGTAATAGTATTACCTTTCTAAGTAACGAGTAAAGTAATGCATTCTTTTCAAAATTAAGTAATAATATTTGAGTTACTTTTTATTTTATTATGTAATCTGAGTTACTTTTTATCTTAATTTTGACAGAAACCAAGATGACTCTGGCTTAGATTTCTGTGATGGATGTATTCTCATTATTTTGAACACATGGAAGTAAAGGAAAAGGGGATTGTCTCATAGGACAGTCTCATAGTGATTTTTACTTCACTAATAAGACAAAAAGTACAAAAGTAGCAAATGCTTTTTTTAAAACTTGCATTAATCTGTATTTACGACACGTGTAGCTCTGTGGTCAGAAAGCACTTTGAAGATAAGATTATCCTACATTATTATTTTTTATGTGTTTTTTAAAGGTAAATGAAGGTTATGCATTGTATTGTTAATTGCAGAGCTTCTCAATTTTAAAAAGAAGAAAAAATAAATAAAGATAACGCAAAAGTTTCGTACTTGCAAAAATGCAAAAAAAAAAAGTACTTGCCATTAGCAACTATTAACTAGTTACTTTTTAGGGGAGTAACTCAATATTGTAATGCATTACTTTCAAAAGTAACTTTCCCCAGCACTGGTCGTGATCAAAAGTAACATGTACACGTTTAACAAATACTCAACATTTATTTTAGGTGTTTTGTATATTTGTTTGAGATATTAAATGATATGTTTTCTGTTATGTGTTCACATAATTCATTTTTAAAAGGACAATATTATTTACAAGTTCAAAACGTACAGCTGTGGCCAAAAGCAATGCCAAAAAGAAAGGCAATACAAGTTTAATTAAACCATCAAAATGTTATTTTGGGGAAAGGAAAACAGCAAATCTTGGTTGAGATATTAGTATATACTGATGGTTCACCCAAAATTAACACTTGCAGCTAATTCACTCACACTCAAACCATTAAAATAGTGCCTTTTTGTTGTTGTTGTTGTTGTTGTTTTTATTTTAGTAGAGATTTTTAGTTGAAACCTTGATGATTTCGTTCCTTGATGATTCATAAAATGTAAATGGGTAAAAATTCATAAACAAAAAACTACTCATCAACTGATTACCGGCTGTTTTAAGGAAAAAAAAAGATATATATTAGTATAAATTAGTATTATTTACAACATTATTACCTTTTATCCAAAGCTTGTCAAATAGATCTGCACTTTTTCAGTTTTCATGTTTGGCCACTATTGTAGAGATGGTTTTCCTAATTCTTCTTAGAAAAACACTTTTTCAGAAGGTCCTGTGATTTACATTAATGACCAAGGAGACACTTCTGAAACTCTTTCCTCTTATTTTATCCTTCTGTTTTGTTTTTGTTTTTTTCTTCTGTGAGTTACCTTCATGTCCATGATCCTGGGATTCCCCCACAGACCCCTTAGGTTCACCTTCATTATTAACCCAGTTTCTCTGAAATCCCCGACAGATGTCAACTCATTCCAGCAGACCACCAAATGGATTGATGACGTCCGAACGGAAAGGGGAAGTGATGTCATCATCATGCTAGTGGGAAACAAAACAGATCTTGCAGATAAAAGGTTTGTTATAATGGTCACATTCTCCTATTTGAGTTTTAACCATTACTCAGAGGATTCGGGCTATGGTTATTGCAGAGTTTTTGCCAAATGGTTTTTATAATGGTCACATTCATTAACATAAGAGTGTGGTCACATCTTTATAGTTAGAAATAAATCATTAAAATTAAATTGAGATTATAGAAAATCTTTAACTAAATCATTTTTGTATGACCTTCTTAAATATTATCTGTATTTTGTTTTCTGACAGCACATTCGTTGATTCTAAAATTAGGCTTTTTTTTCCTGAATATCTCGTAGATATAAGATCTCATAGAAAGTATTAATTTAAAAGCGATACTGACACTAAATTAGCATAAAATTAATTAGAATATAAATTAAAATATATAATAGAAAACCGAAATTATGGATTTTTGAATTGACACTCCAATCTAATGCTTTGTTAATCTGCTATAAAGATCTGAAACTCATGAACTATTGCAAACAGTAACAAATGTCATGTTTTGGGATCTTTTCAGGCAAGTGTCTATTGAGGAAGGAGAAAGGAAAGCCAAAGAACTGAATGTAATGTTTATTGAAACTAGTGCTAAAGCCGGATACAACGTCAAGCAGGTGAGTGCAACGAACCCTTTAATAGGATTAAATGTTAAATAAAAACATAAAGGTCATGTTATGCTCTTCTCATATTAAGATGTCATGTATGACATAATATGGTATTATTTCAGGCCAAAACACCACAGGTCATTTATTATACTCTAAGTGTGGATCTCTTTAAATGCAAATGAGCTGTATCTCCCCGCCTCCTTTTTCTGTTTGAAAGCCTTGTCAGTTCAAACTCCTGATAAATGGCTCTCAGCCATTAAATAAACACAAGCTTGTCAAAATCAAACAGAAAAAAGCTGTTAGTTATGTCTGTGCACTAAAGGAAGTTGAAATTAGCCAAGCAACAATATGTCCCTTTTAAAGATTGAAAATCAGTGTTTTCGTAAGTGTCCACAAGATTAAATGTTTAGATTTTTTTTAATGGATGCAATACATCTCAAGCACACCGTTTTTAATAATATTGTCTTGGTTTTGTCACCTCTAGCTTTTCCGCCGTGTAGCAGCAGCCCTTCCTGGTATGGAGACAACACAAGACAAGAGCAGAGAGGACAGTATCCTTCGCTAATATATGCATGCATTTACATATTTAAATGAGGTATAATTGCTTGCAGTTTGATGTTGTGACCGTTATATGTACTATAAATATATATATAGGGCGGCACGGTGGCCTCACAGCAAGAAGGTTGCTGGATCGAGTCCCAGCTGGGCCTGTTGGCAGGGGCGCCAATAGCAATTTTGGGCCCCATGAAAAAATATGAGGATGGGCCCCCTACTACCAAGCTAGCTATCTAAACTCTTTGTCTGCAATGTAGTTATACTGACCTATGCATTTTATTATTGATTTTGTCCACCACTTATCAGTATTTAGTAAGAGAACGGCCATGACTGTAGCTAGCAGATGATTTATTGTTCAAATGTAAATGTAGTACAAAAGAAGAAACAGTAATCAAATATTCACTGAAAATTGTACATTTCTAAACACATAAAACACCAGTGTGTAACTATTTAAATAACTGTACTGCAATAGTGTCTCATACAATGTGCAATATACTGGAACAGTGACAAAAATTAATAAGACACACAATTTTATTACAATGAGACCCAAAATAAGCCGAGACCCATAAATGATGCTGAGTGCATCATCCAGGTAATTAAAGTGCACTTATTATTGTTAGAGTTTTCAGTTTGAACGCACTACTTACACTATTTATACTACACAATGGCGTAGAATAGTGCACAAGTATGCGATTTGGAACACAGCTAATGTTAACCTCGAGGACATCGCTGCTTTGACAGGTTACCTGACGATCGCACTCAACAAAGCATCAACTCTCTTTCCGCTACTGACGGACTGAACCATACAGTGAAAGAAGGGGGGTGCAATTTGACAGTGACAGACACGAGGGGCAGATATAAGCCGTATTTTTATTTTTTATTTCTAATAAATTGTTTTACTTGTAATTTAGAGGTACACTCATAATTTATATTACATTATAGTACTCTTATTAATTATAAAGCAGATCTCTGTGGGCCCCTAGAGTGCATGGGCCCTTAGAATCGTCCTAACTTTCCCCCCCTTAGCGGCGCCCCTGCCTGTTGGCTTTTCTTTGAGGAGTTAGTATGTTCTCTCAGTATTGATGTGGGTTTCCTCTGGGTGCCACGGTTTACCACACAGTCCACAGACATGCACTATAGGTGAATTGAATAAACTAAATTGGCTGTAGGTTATGAGTGTGTGTGGATGTTTCCCAGTACTTGGTTGCAGCTGGAAGGGCATCCGCTGAATAAAACGTATGCCAGAATAGTTGGCGGTTCATTCCGCTGTGTTGACCTGTAAAATAGAGACGAAGGGAGAATAATATTCAATTTGTAGTGAAAAAATAAGACCTATAGTGTCTTTCACACATACGTTTTACAATGTAAACCCACATGAAACCATATTAGTTTTCCTTAATTGCTTTTTTCCCCAGTGATCGATATAAAATTGGAAAAGCCACCAGAGCAGCCGGTCAGCGAAGGCGGTTGTTCATGCTGAGGCTTCAGTCGCCGTTTCTGTGCCGTGTCTCTTACTGTCGCTCTTTCAGACGCTCTTTATTCGCACTCACAGCATCTCTCTGGATAATCTGCAGACGCTCCGCCCACCAGGAGGGAGCACGACACTACCTGCCAATCACCCTCATTACCGTGGTTACCGCTGACCCAGTCTGATGACTTTAAATACGAAAAGCATAACGTCGGATGTGTTTGCCGTAGCTTTTCTATTAATCATTTCCGTTAACCGCACACCTTTTGTGGTGTTTGGTTTTTTTTTTCGCTCAAAAACACTTGATAGTGTTGTTTTTGTCCATGTTTCCTTTTATGTGAGTTAATTCTTATATTACTGTAATTATGGCATGAATAGGAACAATTTGTCAAATAAATGAATATACTGAACGAATATGAGAAGGATTATCCGGATCTGAATGTGCGAGGACTTGTAGCTGAACGTCGCTCTGGATTCACGGTGCGGAGATGGACGAAATGTTTACAGAGTGTGTTTTTGGGAATATCCAAGTCTAGATTTCATTGTGTGGCGTTACATATTTAACGCTGTCGATGTTTCTTCAAAAAAGGAAAGTGTAAAAACCGTTTGGGAGGAATAAGTGCTGCTTTTAGCTCAGTCGCTACTCAAGCATTGCATTTTTGTTTTTTCCTAGATGCAGTTTTATTTTTTCTGAGCATTAGAGAGTCGATAACTTAGCCACAGAGAAATACCGTTATTGTAAAGAGATATTATGTATATTAAGGGAAGTATCAGATTCGATTTAACCGATGATATGCAGGCATTGCCTTTAATGGTTTGATTTATTGGGCTTCCATTTGTTTTTGTTTTTTATTAGCGTTGTAAAGTTTGATTTATTGTATTAATGATACACTAGTTATGGTTTGTTTTCTTTTTGATTTGTCGAATCAACCATGAACCCTAATATTTATTTGTGAGGTCTTTTGTTTTTAAACACGGTTTGGTTTTTCATAACTCATAGAGATGTTTAGATTTTCTGGCCCAGAGCAGCTGTCATGTTTGTTTTTAATTGTACAATGATAAGTCCCCCCTACACACACACACACACACACTTGATCTAAATGCTTTTAAGATCTAGTGCATCCCATTTGTTTTTGGTTGTTTTCTTGATGCGGTCTCGCACTTTTCACAGTGATTTTAACTTGTTTCTGGCAGTGCTGCTTGACGTGCATTGCTCTTTATTTGCACTGCTACAATTGAACACCATCTTGAGAAATCATAATAAAAACTTGTATTTAGCAATATTGTTTTTGTTTGTTTTTTGCTTGATAAATTATTTGCAGTTTGTTTGTTTGTTTCTTTTAGTACGTACCACAATGCATGTTTTAGTAGCACTCTTCAATACATGACACAATGTCTGGAAAATAAAATTATATATGTTATTTTATTGGTTTTGTTTTTTCAATTGTAGTATATAAAATTACCAAACAGTTTCATTTTTAAAATAGTATTTTTCAATGCACAACATCTGAAAATGTACGTACTTCTATCTCCAGTTAAATCTGATCTTAGATAGAAAGAGATGTATAGATAGATAGATAGATAAATAGATAGGTAGATATATAGAAAATTAGATAGAAACTGAGATACAGTAGAAAGAGAGAGATAGGTGATACATATAGAAAGATAGATAGATAGATAATGTAGATAGACAGACAGACAGACAGACAGACAGACAGACAGATAGATAGATAGATAGATAGATAGATAGATAGATAGATAGATAGATAGATAGATAGATAGATTGATAGATAGATAGAAAGTGAGAGAAAGATACTCTACGATAGATAGATAGATAGATAGATAGATAGATAGATAGATAGATAGAT
>CAIGQQ010011173.1:7397532-7429557 GCA_903798035.1 Danio albolineatus | reverse complement strand
ATAGATAGATAGATAGATAGATAGATAGATAGATAGATAGATAGATACTGTAGATAGAGAGATAGATAGATACTGTAGATAGAGAGATAGATAGATAGATACTGTAGATAGAGAGATAGAAAGTGATAGATAGATAGATAGATAGATAGATAGATAGATAGATAGATAGATAGATAGATACTAACTACAGTAGATAGATAATAACTAATAATATAATAACTATATAACGAATAACTTTTGCATGCTATTGTAAGATTTTGGATAACGTACTTCTATCTCCGGTTGAATCTGTTCGCCAGTTGTCACTGTTGTTGCACTGAACGGTCCAACTGAATCTGCTCTGAACTCAGCAACCCGCAGATTCAAAAGAACCGAACAAAAGCGAGTCTTACATGAACGATTCACTGAATTCGCTTACCTGATTCGACGTGGTTGAAGAGGAGAGGACGCTTGAGAGACTGAGGTAACTCTGTTCGGCTTAAAACTTCAAATTTTGACGTATGAAATACTTTATTGTGGGCTTGTTCGTATTTGTAGTAGTACTGAACAGGAGAGGACTGTTTTAATATGTAACTTCAAAATAACAAATCGACGTTTCTCCCACCATTGCCATCTCACCGATTAGAAACGCCTCTAAAACTACCCTGCTGGGAAAAAAACAATGTTTTGAACAATGGGTGCTGATTTAAACTTTTACTTATTTATTTATTTATTTGCTGGTTGTGCTGGTCATTTAGCAGATGAAGAGCTAGTTTAAACCAGCAGCCATAACTCGAGTCATAACTCTCGCCATAACCGCGGTACGTTAGTTCAAAACTAACCAACAGGACAGTAGGTTTATTGATGATTAAATCAGTTTTTATCATGTTTATATTTTTCAACACACATGTTGTTTCTAATTCATTTATTTTTGTTCTACATTATGCTATTTTTTGGTTAATTTAATTATTTTTAACCGTCTGTAGTGGTTATCTGTGTATAATAGTGTAATGGTAATAAAATTAAAGCTTTTAGGATGGCTTTAATATAATGTCATAATAATCTTATTATGATTATTAGATAATATTAGCGGAAGTACTATTTTATTAGGGTATATAGGCTCTATAAAGTAATAGTTCACCAAAAATAAAAACAAATATTTAATCGCCATTCACTGGTTGCTCGCCAGTTAGATATATTTGTCCTGGTAAACATTAAAAAATAAATTTTAAGAAAATCTGGAAAGATATCTTCTTTTGCGTTCAACTGAACAAAAAACAAAACAACTCAAAGTGGTTTTTAATCAAGTGAAGCACGAGTAAAAGATGACAGAATATTAATTTTTGGGTGAACTATCATCAACATTACAGTATTTGAGTGCTTCATCCACAATCAGGACTGTCTGAAACAGAAAAAAAACTGTATAAAGGTGTTTGATTGCGTATATGCAGGTACGAAACAAAATAAAATGACGTCTTTTATGCTTCTGTATGTAGCAGCAGCTTTTTTTATTTCTCACAAAAAAAAGTAGAATTTATATTTGGAAATATCACATGCAAATGCTGATCTGGACTCATCAAGTGGTCATTAAAGATGCATTTCACAAACCTTGAATTGCTTGATGAAAGTATATTTGGCTTTTGTCAGCATCTTCAGCATCATTATTAGGTTTAAGAGCAATCAACGGTCTCATTCTCTCAAACCTCATGCAGTACAATATAATAAATCCAGGTATTCAGATTTCGTTTGAGAAATAAAACAGCAAAAAACAAATACAAATAGGGGAATCTTTATTGTTCCAAAAAATAAATTAATAACGGATGCAAACTACATATAAACGAAGCATTTCTGAAGCCCTTTTCTGCCACAGAATTAAAAATAAAAAAGGAAATTTTCACGTTTCTTTTTCTCCCAGTTCATATATCAGTTTTGAGTGTACATCCATATATAAACCCAGAATATAAAGAATTCTGAGGAAAACTAAAAATTGTGAGATATTAACTAAATTCTGAGTTTATATCTTGGATTTCTGACTTTTTTCCTCTTCAGATTTTGTGTATATCCCAAAATAACAAGCAAACATGTATATTTATATTTTTAATTTGATAATATTTATTTATATAGTTCATTAGTTTTCCTTCGGCTTAGTCCCTTATTTATCAGTGGTCGCCACAGAGGAATGAACCGCCAACTTTTCCAGCATATGTTTTATGCAGTGGATGCCCTTCCAGCTGCAACCCAATATTGGGAAATGCCCATATACTCTTACATTCACACACACACACACACACACACTCATATGGTAAATTTAGTTTATCCAATTCACCCATAGCTTATGTTTTTAGACTGTGGGGGAACCGGAGCACCCGGAGAAAACCCAACCCAACACGAGGAGAACATGCAAACTCCACACAGAAATGCCAGCTGTCCCATCCAGGACTCAAACCAGCGACCTACTTGTTGTGAGGCGCCGGTGCTAACCACTGAGCCACCATGCCACCTATTTATATTTCATTAGTTTTTATATGACAATTTCCTCTTGTTTTTCCCCTCCCATTTCTGAATTTATATCTCACAATTCAGTGTTTATTTCGTGCATTTCTGACTTTTGTTCACTGAAGATAAAAATAAATTGTGATAAACTCAGAACTGTGTTAAACGGAGTCAAAGATGTGAGATGCTAATTCAGCATTGCACATAAAAATGTAGAATTCTGCGATAGGAATTCAGACTAAAGATAAAATAGTTTGAAAAAGGTCACAATTTCCTTTTTTTTTGTATTGCATGACAGAAACGAGCTCACATAGTACACAGAAATATAGCAGCAAGAAAATACAATCATTGTGATGTGCAGTTATTCTCTATAGGCTTGTATTTTGGGAGTTTTTCTTATATTTTTCACCTTTTTTATATATTCTTTACAGCATTCTCTATATACATTGACATGTTACAGACAGATTTCTTGGCATTTCATCAATGATCTCCCCAGTTTAAATAAATCCGAGCAGATAAAGATGGACTGTTTCATTTAGACTGTAAACAATGCATATAAATAAAGCAGCAAATAAAGCAGCAAAGCACAAAGACACTCACATATTTCCAAAGCCCAATGAGTTTAAAACAGCTTCAGCTATACTCATATATACATATTTATATGCAGGAAAAGGAGCATTTGCTATCGCTGAGCTTTCTGGATGTCTGTTCTCTGATCCTGCGGTTGGACAGCTCCTCAGCAGAACCAGAAGGGCATCCACAGAAGTGAACGCATCGCGGCACCGGCGGCCATTCCTGCCAGGAGACCCAACGCAATCTGCTCTCCAAAATTGTCCTCATAAGAGTCTCTGTGCACCCACACATGCTGAGTCCCTGCAGAGACAAACATTCATTTTAGAGGTACAGTACCTCCTCAGTGGATTAAGACTTTACTCAGAATTTGCTTGTAAATCTTTCTAAAATAATTACTATTAATAGTCAGTTTGTCTTTGTTTTCAAGTAAAAAGGCTAAAATAACTTTGATAAAATGTATTTAAGGCAGTGTTTCCCAACGCTGTTCCTGAAGGCACACCAACAGTACACATTTTCAAGCTCTCCCTAATCAAACACTCCTGAATCAACTCATCAGAACATTAAAAGAGACTCCAAAACCTGAAATGAATGGATCAGATAAGGGAGACATTCAAAATATGTACTGTTGGTGTGCCTCCGGGAACAGGGTTGGGAAAAATTAATTTAAGGTAAATTCATAACTTATAGTGCAATTTAGTTTGAAAATTTGAACAGGAAATTGAAAAAAGAATTAAGAAAGAAAAGAATAAATAAATAAAAGTAAGTAAGAAAGAAATGTTTACGATTTAACACAATATCTAAAGCTAATTTTGTCTGATTTTGAGAATGTGAAAATGTACACAAAAGAAAATGATGCAGGATTTACTTTCAATTTACATGCAGATTCACAAATACATTAAAAGGAAACAGCAAATAACAAAACCTAATGTTACATTATTATGTGGAAAGACATGTAAAACCTGAAATGTAAGATATATTTACAAATTAGCTGCGTAAAACAAATGCTGGATAAGTTGGCGGTTCATTCCGCTGTGGCGACCCCAGATTATTAAAGAGACTAAGCCGAAAAGAAATTGAATGAATGAATAATAATAATAATAATAATAATAATTATTATTATTATTATTATTATTATTATTTCTTGCATTTATATGGCACTTTTCTGGACACTCAATCCGCTTTACACATTTTTGGGGGGAATCTCCTCATATAATATATAAATGTGTTGAAAAAAAAATGTTATCTGTTAAACAGAAATTTACAGAAGTCCTAAGAGACCATGCATTAAAATATTTTTCTCTCTTGTTATGTCGTAATCATGACTAAATTTTCTCGTGGTCTCGTCATAACAAAAAGTTCTGCTTATTCTGACTTCTGTAAAAACATCATGGACATTCGCTTTTATTTTGACCAGGGCCTGAGTCGAGCTGAGATAGTTCTTTGCCTTTCAGTGATTGACAATTTCTATATCAGTGTTCGACACTTGGGAGGAGGCTTTCGACTCTCTGCCTTTATCGTGGAAGATATAGCGACCCTGAGAGTATCGTCAGTTTCATTGTCAGTCAGCTTGAAGGACCGGGACGTCTGCACGGTTATAGAATGATGCTAGAAAGGAGCTGTTTAAATGGTTTGCGGCTGACCAGAGAAATGGTAAGAGATGTGCAGTTAAGTTTGAGAATAAGCAGAACTTTTTGTTATATCGAGATCACGAGAAAACAAGTTGTTATGTCGAGATCACGAGATAATTAAGTCGTGATCATGACATAACAAGAGAGAAAAAATATTTTAATGCATGGCCTCTTAGGACGTCCATAGAAATTGAGGGGCTTGAACTTCTGGAGGTTTAATAATTCTGACTTTAACTGTATAATACATGTGTAAAAACAAACATAACTCTATTTCTGCGCTTTCATCAGAACGAATGATGTTTTAAAATTAATTACCTCCACAGCCTGTACCTGGCATGATGTACACTGCGTTATGACTGTCAATCGGAACAGTCTGGTAAGTGTCATCATAGGGATTATATGTGAAAACCTGCGACGGTGCAGAGAAATGAAAATATGAGTGAGAATGTTAAATCAATGATGACAAATGCAGAAAAAATATCCTGCGCAATAACAAAAAAAATAAATACTCACAGGATTTCTCTTCGCCTCCATGAGTGTGAGTTTCCAGGCCCTAAAATGTGACCAAACATAAATAAATCATACAATAAAAGTGGGCTGGATTTTTTGAATTGTGGGAGAGGTTAAATAAACACGCCAAATGTTCAGACGTACAGTGCCTCGTCTTCACTGTTGGCACACAGGCTCAGGATAGTGCCGTCTCTCAAATAAACTACCAGCAGATTCTCCCTCGGGTGACTCTCAGGTGGACCTACACCTGCCCGCAAAACACACTGCTCGGTAAAACAGCGTTAAATTCGAGTGTTTATTAACATAAATACGTTCGACCTTTACCTGCACACTCCAGCCCAGACTTCACATTCACACAGCTGCTCTTCAGATTCACTTTGGTCTCGTAGTCTCTTCTGGATTCATTTTTGTAAAAAACGAAACTTCCATCGATCCACAGGTCACACCAGTTTAGCTTCCAGCGTTTGAGGACAGAAGCTGTTTAAAAGAATTGAAAGATTAATTGTCTCATTTCCACGATTGTGAGACAGGCCAGCCATTCCCATGTGGAAACATAACTATTTTCTGTATTGTCAGAAAAGTGGCTAATTCATACAACTATATATATGATTTTATGCATACAAAAACAGGATTTTTTTTTAAAGGAGGGGTGTCTCTAAACCCCATCTCTAACCAAATAGTAAGTCAATGTAAAAAAAACAAAAACAAAAAAAGTTGGGTTTCACACAATTCATTCATGTTGTCCCAGCACAAATCAATTAAGTTAGCTATTTTAAGTTAAGTGAAGTTTATTTATAAACTAAATTCGAGAGGATCACATGCTTACGATTGCTTGCGGCTGGTCCCGCATTATTCAATTTATGATTCACCAATCAGACGATTCCTAAGCTACTATAAATACCCTAAGTTCCATAAAACAGCTTTCTTCATTTTGAAGAATCCCCCCTTCCACCCCTACTCCTCCTCCTTTCCTAGATGGGTGGCACGGTGGCCCAGTGGTTAGCACTGTTGCCTCACAGCAAGAACGTCACTGGTTCTAGTCCCTACCATGCCAGCCGACGTTTGTGTGCGGAGTTTACACATTCTCCCCGTGCTCACATGGGTTTCCCCAGGTTTCCTCCCACCGTCCAAAAACATGCAATTTAAGTTAATTGACTAATCAAAATCGTCAGCATAGACATGCTCCTATTAAGTAGTTATCTCTTCATAGCATTCACAATGTTCATTTGCTACTACAGCAGGGGAGTTCTTGAGATCTACCTGAGCTCAAACTCCTCTCTCACCTTACAAACGGGAGGGAGCCCCGAGCTCAAGGATCTTATGAGCTCAGGGCTCTCTCCCGGGACAGCATGCCGAACAAGATTTATAATCAATCATCAGCTAAGTGTGAACTCTTGAACAAATTTTAGTGAAAGGAACATAAAACAATTAAGTGGTTCCAAAAAAATCTAAAACATTGTGTTGATTCAGCTCATTTTAAATAAGTAGTTCGAACAAGCAGCAAAAATCTTTTTTTATTTTTAAGTGCTGGGGAATGAGCCAATCGGACTAAAAAGCATGAATGAAATCTAAATAAATTAGATATTAAAGGGTAAATATTTTACCCCTTTTACAGATGTAAGATAAGCATTTGGTGTCTTCAGAATGTGTCTGTAAAGTTTCAGCTCAAAACACCCATCAGATCATTTATTATAGCCTTCAGACAATACCCATTGAAGTCTGAGTGCATTGTAGATGTTTTGTGGACATGTATTCACATATTATTTTAGAAACATGGCACCAGTCAATCAATTCGGTGGGCGGGAAAAAACGCACTCCTACAGCACCTCACGTTGCGGTGGGTCTCTCAAAATTACTAAAATTTGGATCCTATTTTAACGTCAGGAAATTAAAAAAAAAAAAATAGTTGGGTTTATATAACTCCAAAATGACTGTGAACACACTACCTACAATCGGGTCTGTCCAAACATCTTACAAAAGTTGATTTTCATTTAAATCAAAAAGTTACATTTTGCCATGAGATTGCATTGGATAGATTGTACACTGATTTTTACTGCTTGTTCAAACTACTTATTTTAAATAAGCTGAATCAACACAATTCTTGAGTTTTTTTGTTGGGACGACTTTATTTTTTTGTGTTCAATCAACTTAAAATTGTAAAAAAAAAACATTAAGTTAAGTTAATGGATTTGTGTTGGGACAACATGAAGGAATTGTGTGGAGCATTTTTTACAGTGTGTACTACATCATAAAAAAGAAATCTACTGACAGTTTCAATTATTTATGCTTTAGTAAATGATTCTTTGATGTCGAGCTTTTTGGGAAGTGAGAATCAACAAAAAAAAAAAGAGATTAATTTCTCATGCTAATGAATATGATGATGATGAAAAATATAAATAAATATCCACACTGAGAAAACATCAAACATGAAAATCTGCTGTAAATTTACTCAAGCCATTCGAGATGTTGTGACTTTTGCCTTCTTTAGAACATTTTAGAAGATTTTTAGCTTAAATTGGTCCTTGGTGACCAATCAACGTCGAGTGGCACATTAAAGAGTAAAAAAACATATAGAGGCAAAACAAAAGTTATAGCCATGGCTCATGCTGATACCATCAAAAGTGTTTGTTATGAAGTGAAAAGATAAGTCTATAAGAAATTTAACATTCTTTACAACATTATTACTTTGAATGCTGAATACAAGTGAATGCTGTTTCAAATTCGTTTAATGACTTCGTTTTCAGCATTTCCATAGGCCATTCCAAGCTTATTTTTATCCAAAAGTAAGTTTGGATAAAAAAAAAGTTAAAAAATATTCATAATTTTAATGTTTTATCTTGCAATCCTGACATCCTTTACTTGCAAATTTATATTTTTCAGAGCTTGGATATACATTCTAACTTTGTTCATGCAATTTCTGAGTTTGTTTTTTTTACTACAGTTTGCTTATGAAGAATTAAAGTGAGAGTTCACACAAAAATGTAAATTCCGTGATCATTTATTCATCCTCCACTTCAGTTTCTTTACCCCATTGAATACAAAAGAAGATTTTTTGAAAAATGGTAGCCATTAACTTTCATTATATATTTTTTTCCTCCTATGGATGTCAATAGCTACCAGTTACCTATATTCTTTCAAATATCTTATTTATGGTTTAACAGCAATAAGCACCTCATAAAGGTGTGAAATCATTTATTGCATAAATATTGAGTAAATTTCCATTTTTGGGTGGAGTTTCCATTTAGCTTATTGATTATATATTACATATCACTAGTCACTTATATTAATAATTATACTATTTTAAACCACATGTTTCTAAGTTACATAATCTAAGACTAAAAACTATTAGAGCGAATGGCATTGATTGTAAACACATTGATCCTTAATTTTCTCACCCTAAAAAAATTGATTTATTAGATGTACTAAATTGTTTAAGTTGAACATTGCTAAATTCAAATTGTTTGTTTAAATTCAGCCCATATAAACAGTTTGCAACAACAATCTGGACATTCAGCTAGCAGCTAATGTGCACTGTAACAGTGACCGTAAGAGGATTATTGCTAACAGTGTCAGGCCTGGAGTTTCATAACAGACCTTCTAGAACAGTGCTCGTCCTTTTATTTAACTGATGTATTTGACTGTGTGTATATAGGATTATTCTAATTTAGACAATTTCTATTTCACTGAAATTAAATTGTTTGCCGGAAAAGCTCAGATTTGCTGGCAAAACAGCATTTGTGCTTTCGGGTGTCTATTTTTATATATAAATACAAACATTGTGATTGCTTCTTCCTTAATTTTTCTCACTAAAAATGAAACTCCCATGATCACACTTTATTTTACGGTACAATTCTCGCTCTTAACAAACCGTTAACAATGGCTTTAAGCTCAGTAAACTCCTAATTTGCTGCTTAATAATAGTTATAACTTTAGTGGTTGGGTTTGTGTAGCTATTGGGTAGAATTAAAGATGTTCATCATGCAGAATATGTTCTTAATTGGGTGGTCTAACCCATACCTAGGGCCACACGGAATCTGCGCGCGCAGAATTCCGCAGATTTCCGCGCAGAATTCCGCAGATTTACGCAGATTTTTTTTTAGCCCATCATTGATTGATCTAATTGGATTTGCATTGTAAACATTAAATAAAAGTTAAAAAGGTATTACTTTTTACTTAATATATTAAGTTTTTTGTTATGATACTCCCAAAATCATTCCGCATAAATCCGCAGATTTTTAATAAAATACTCCGCAGAAATAGCAAAAAATGTCCGCAGATTCCGTCTGGCCCTGCCCATACCCTAACCTTAACCCAACTAAGATGCTATCCTGGATTAACATCTATGTTGATCCTGGAACATAATTTTTGTTTGAAAATGTAACCCATACCTAATCCCTACCCCTAAAGCCAACCATAACTGTTAATTATTCCCAAAATCAGAGGGGAATGATAGTATATATGTCATCACAGAAGCACTTAACCCGAACTGTAAGCCTTAACTTAACATAAACTGTAAACTTATCCCTAAATTCTGACTGACTGATTGTTCCAGGATGTCCTACTTGGTGAAATCAAGTAAGTAGTGTAAGTAGCTATACATGTAAGTAGCTATAAACAGCCAATTTTCCCTGTAATACTGTCAATTTTACAGCATTTTTTACTGTATACTTAAACTAAAGTGTTACCATTTGTCAGCCATCCTTAATAAGATTACGAATCTCTTCACATAAGCAATAATAAACAAATCTTCCACTTACACTGTCTCCAGAGCCAGCCAGATTTGAGCAGAGCCATCATGAGGCCTGGTCAGTCAGACAGACGCCACAATAAAACAAAGCAATATTCCCAGTGTTGTGCTGCAGGTTTGATGAGACAGTGTTTTGTTTGTAACTCGGCGATGACTGGAAGTCGTCTCAGCCGTCGCTGGGCTTTTGTAGAGCTGGAATAGTTTGATGACTCTTCCTTTAATCCCTTAAACAGGCCAAAGTGACCAGTAATCTCAGATTAAAGCACACTCTGAGATTCTACTGGTTGTCTGTGGAATATTCGCTCCCGTTTTGTGTGTTTTATTCATGTTTGTGTGTATTTTTGTGTATTAAGTATACTTGTTCACATTGAACGATGAGTATACATGCTCGCACTTAATCTTAATCTCCATTTTAGGTAAACAGACTAACCTTAACCCTAATAAATTGACTTTATGCATCATTTCATGAATATTTAATACCTTTATGAACTCATTTCATTGGTTTTCCTAATAAAATAGACAATTAAAGTTATTCTGTTGATATAAAAAAAATGTTTATTGGTATATAATCAGATCACATGCAAATCTTTAATCTCGCCTTTGGCTAAATTTAGCAATTGTTAAATAACTGTAGTAGTTATATCAAGCTAGCTAATTTTAAACCATTGAAATAACCGACCTACAAACACATTTATCGCTGAAACCTGTCATGCTTAGTCATCACTGCATGACGGCGCTCGTTTTATAACTCAGGAATTGCCCTTAATCTCTAGTAAACACTACAGACCATGTTAATTTGACTGGTTTTTACAGTCAGAGGGCCTAAATGTGTTAACCTTTGGTAATATATTAAATATCATTATTATTGTAATATATAAGTATCATTATTATGGTAATATATTAAGTGTCTTAGTTTTAGTAATGTGAGTTTTGCAAAGCATAATCGTTAAAAATGTATTTATATTATCAGAAATAATATTTACTAATTTTTTGAAGACATACAATACAACTAGTGGTTATTTTTTATGATAATAATAATATTAATTTATTATTATTATTATTATTAAGTTATTATTAAATTTATTCCAATTTATTAAATTATAATATTGTGCACTGTAACACTGACCATAAGAGGAAATTCTAAAATTATTAAATTTATTAATAATATTATAATTATATTATAATTATTAATATTATATTATAGTTATTTTAATAACATTATTATTATTATTATTATTATTAATAATAACAATAATAATGATATTCATATTATTAATAATGATAATAATAATAATAACAACAATAATAATAATAATAATAATAATAACGGGACTATTATTAATAAGAATATTAATAAGAATTAAATAATAATGCATTTAATACTAGATAAATATATATTTGTTGCATTGCATGGTCATTTAAATGTATTTAACTATATTAATAATTACTACTACTACTAATAATAATACTATTAATAATTTATAATAACCATTGTTGCTAAAATCACTACATAAATGAATGTTAATTTGGTATAATATTATTTGTGATACTGAAGTACAGCAGCAGCAGCAGCAGCTATAATACTACTAATAATTAAAAATAATAATAACAACACATTTAGTACCATTGTACATTGAGAAATGTATTTATTGCATTACATGGCCATTTGAAATGTATTTAAAATTAGTAATAACTTTTCTACTACTAATAATGATAATTACCATTGTACCTAAAACTAATCCATAAATGAATATTATTTCACATTATATTATTTATGATACTTAACTACAGCAGCAGCAACAGATAGAACAGCAATATTAATATAATAATAACAATTTACTTATATTATTATTTATTAAATGTATGGTCATTTACACCTATTTGCATTATAATAAATTGTTTTTATTATTTAGTTATTTCTTGCTAGTAAAAGTCATTAGCTATTAGTTAAAATTGTATCATTATTATTAAATCATTTAAAATATTACCCATTAATTAAAATATGACTTAAATAATTATTAATATTTATGTTCAACTTTTGATGAGGTCCCCTTATGTTTACCACACCACTAGATGGCCTCATCTCACAAAAACATATTGCCCTTGGTCTGTTCGTTCTCCTACATTACTGTATGAATATACAGTTCGTCATTATCATCACTGCATTTATGTAAAGAATAGGCAACAAAGCGTGTGAACAATTTTCCTATAATCACAAACAAACTCAAATCCTGAACGCTAGTCTGTAGGCCGAGACATTTATCAATACACTCTCGACGGAAACATAAGCAGATTTATAAATACACTGTTTACGTGAATTCCAACAGAAGGATTTTTAATTATTATTTTATTTTAATATGCTTTATTGAAAATAAAAGTAAATTATAATGTTAAGCTGGAATAAAAACACCGCACATTTGACTGTGTACCTGATTGAGTCGCTGGAGGGCGCTGTTCTTCATTTCTCTCAGACTAAAGTTCGCTTCACTTCGGTCGAGTTTGTGTGTGTGCGGATATACGGAGCCTCTGGAAGTATTTTAGCGATCTCTTTTCATTGCTTTCATTAAATAACTCGTTCTTCCCTGCTTTTCTCCGTCTCGTAGATGTGTCTGGGTTTCGAGAGTGGATTTAAAGGAGTTTATTTATGTCCTGTATATTCAGGTCTAGACAGATATGCAGCCTCCTCCCAGGGGCGTAAATCCCGGGGGGGACAGGGGGGACATGTCCCCTTCCATCCGAGGGTTGTCCCCCCCTCCCGAAAACAAAAAGTAAAAAAAAATCGCACTGTATTGTAAAAAATATATGTTTATTCCTAAAATAATTGTATATGTAGAAAAGAAAAACGCATTTCGCATTTAGAAATGCGTTTAGAAACTATTGAGTTCCCCTTCCTCTTTCTCACAGTGGTTTGGTCCACTGCTTTTCCCGGTTCTTCTCCAACTATGTGCAGCGCACACACACAAGTCAGGTGTGTGTGGCCTGACGCCTTGGCTCAGTTCTAGATGTTCGCCAGTGAGGAGGGTACTTTATTCACTGTAAATAAAGCGATTCTCCTTAAGGTTGTTGATATAGACTCATTCATAAATTATTTGCGGTAAAAATGCTGATTACCGATGTATTTTCCATGTGTCTGCTATATTAGCGATTGGAATATTACCCATCTATTACCCATCGCGTTAGCTTGTTGCAAAGTGCAACAAATTTGTAATGCAATGTTTTATTTGTGACGAGTTGGCATAATGTTTACAACATAAACGGCCACAATTAGCATATTTTGTAGCCGTGCTTTGCTAATTGAGCGCTGTACTTCGTCTGAACTCACCCCACTGTATTTCTGTATCAATTTCCATTCTGTTCGTACATGACAATTAATTCAAAACAACAACTTTAACCTTTTTTTAATTCCTTGTTTTTATTGTTGTGATTATTCTTTTCGTTTTATGTACTTCATGTAAAGCACTGTGAATTACCATTGTGTTTAATCTTGCCTTGCAGTGACTAGATAAAGTGACAGAGAATAGGAAAGTGGACATGAGATCATTATTCAGCGCACTTAAACGCCAATAAATACAAAAAGTTCACATATTAAGGCAATTTGGCTTTAAGAATGGGTGATTATGTAAATACAAATGTCACAATATCATTCACAGGCAAAAGAGAAGGAAAATATTGAGGCAGAGCAGGGTCAGTCAGATGTACAGTGTCAGGTAAGGGGGTGAAGGGATAATGACAGAGTTTTTATTTGGATGAGCAGTTTCTTTAATGTTTCTTTAATGTAGTGTTGTGGCTGTTCAGTTCAGCAGATGAACATCACAGGCTCACCTATTTACAGTATGATCTGTCCATTTAACAAGTGTAATGTAAACAAGTGAGTTATTATGAGTTTAGATAACATCTCTCCTGCATTTCTTCTGCTTCAGGAGTCAGTGTTGACCGTACACAACTGCTGTCATTGAACCTGAGTCTCCATGCTGAAATAATAATGATAGAGCCAAAGTTTTTAACTGGGGACATATCTTTAGAAGTACAATTTGACTGTATTATTTGTGTCCCCCTCAAAAAATTACTCAAGGGAAATTTTATATTTATTGTCCCCCCCTAGTGTTAAATGAGATTTACGCCCTTGCCTCCTCCGAGAAAGGTGAGTCGACCTTCGTCTTTAATTGATAATAAATCTCATTTACCATGGCCTTTGGTGTTGTCATGTCAGTATATTTGCTTACTTGCTTCCTTGTCCGCGAACATATTGAAGATAGATAGATAGATAGATAGATAGATAGATAGATAGATAGATAGATAGATAGATAGATAGATAGATAGATAGATAGATGTTGTCAGCTAACTATTATTATGATTTTACTGTAATTTCACCAATTTCAACACACACACCCACACGTTTATACGTACACATACATATATACATAATTATTTGTATGTGTGTGTGTTATATTTATAATATAATAGTTAACTTATTAAATATATATTACTATATGTACTTACAGTTATTTTATTCATGTTAGCTGTTTGAGGGAAATGTATGTTTTTATTTTGCTCTATAATATATGGGTGACATTTCTTTCAGGTTCCCGTAAAAATGCTGTCATTTAGAGATTTATGTTTGCATAAAATAACCTAAAGATGTCATATTTTTATGCTTAGATTTATTGTTATATTACACAACAACTTTTGATTGAGTTGATAATTCAATATTTGGAGAAATGACTCTGATTCTGACAAGTTGTTTGCCGAAATATGTCATAATTATAATTTTTGTATTAAAAATGTAGAATTAATTTTTTTCAGACCTTTATTCACTTTAAAATTGCTGGGTTGTTATAACCCAAGATTGGGTCAAATTTGGAAAAACCAAATAGTTGCTTTGAATATGGTAATTTAAATGTAATTATAAAAAATTAACTCAATGTTGAGTTTGCCCAAATTTGACCCAGCGTTAGCGAGTATAGAATTAGCAACGTATAACGAGTATAGAATCAACACAAACACACAGTGTGCTTCTCATAATACATAATGTTTCTGTTTACTTTTGCCAGGTGCCCTTTTTTTGCTTGAATAAAACAAAAGATGTCACATATTTATGTCTATATGCCTATTTTTAGACAGCACACCAACAACGTTTAACTGAGTTGAAAATTAAATATCTGACCCTGATTGTGACTACCATTTGTGTTTTCCCAAAATATATCCGAAATTATAATTTATTTATTTAAAATTAGGAATAAATGCTTTTAGATCATTATAAACCTTAAACTTGCTGGGTTGTCGTAACCCAACATTGGGTCAAATATGAAAATAAAATAAAAATTGTGTTAAATATTGTAATTTAAATTTGATTGATAAAATTAATCCACTGTTGAGTTTGCCCATAAATGACCCAACGTTGGCTAAGTTTTTAGAGTATAGAATAAATATATACACGAACACACAGTGTGCTTCACATAATACATAATGTTTCTGTTAACTTTTGTCAGATGCACTTTTTTTTTGCATAATGTAACCAAAAGATGTCATATCGTTATGCTTTAGACCAGGGGTGCCCAAACTTTTTCTTATGAAGGGCCAAAACCAAACTTGATTGAGGCTAGTGGGCTGAAGGTAAAGAGTTGCCATGGGTAATTTCCTTATTTATTTAATAATATTTAAAATAACTAGAAAACATTGCTTTATATTAACAGATACAGCATATATTTTTTACATTTTATTATGAACTTATTACAGCAAAAACAGAAACAATCTCATTTATAACTGAATTGAGATACACTAGTTTTTGCTTTGATTTACTCACCGATGTCTTCTGCATAGTCCTCTATCTATCGAGTGACAGTAATTACAGTATTTTAAAAATCAGATTCATTTACAACATTTAATTGAAACATTTAATTCAGTTTGCTTTTTTTGTAGCTCAGCAATAAACAAACAACCAAAAAAAGTTTGTCACATGGGATGGTGGGCCAAATGAAAGGTTACAATAGGCCAACTTTGGCCCGCGGGCCCTACTTTGGGCATCTCTGCTTTAGAGATTTAGACATAGACTTTAGACAACACAACAACAACGTTTAACTGAGTTAAACATTCAGTATCTGGAGCAATGACCCTAATTCTGACTATTGGTTGTTGTTTTTCTCCTGAAAGATGTCCTAAATCATAATTTTTTAATATAATATTTGCAATAAATGTTTTCAGTCCTTTTATACACTTTAAAATTGCTGGGTTGTCATAACCCAACACTGGGTCAAATATGGACAAACTAAATCGTTGCGTTGAATATTGTAATTTAAATTTCATTGAAACCATTTACCCAATGTTGAGTTTGCCCATATATGACCCAACATTGGGTATGTTTTTAGAATATAGAATAAATATATACACAAACAATGTGCTTCACATAATACGTAATGTTTCTCTTTACTTTTGTCAGATGCACTTTTTTTGCATAAAATAACCAAAAGATGTCATATTTTTATGCTTATATTTATTTTAGACAACACAATAACAACGTTTAGCTGAGTTGAGAATTCAATATCTGGAGGAATGACCCTAATTCTGTCCATCGGTTGTTGTTTTCCCAAAATATGTCCTATAGTATAATTTTGTTATTTAAAATTTGGAATAAATGCTTTCGGATCTTTATAAACCTTAAAATTGCTGGATTATCGTAACCCAACATCACGTCAAATACGAACAAAAAAAACAAATCTAAATATTATATTTTAAATTTAATTGAAAAAATCAACCCAACTTGGACTCAACCCAACCCAACTTTGTCCATATTTGACCCAATGTTGGTATAGAATAAATACATACACGAACACACAGTGTGATTCACATAATAGTGTTTCGGTTTATGCTTACGAGTTCTAGGATGTGTCTCCATTGACTCTAGTCTGCCAGACACACACTTCTCTTTCAGGCTGGTGTGATGTGGGTCAGAGTCTGTTGTTGTTGTTTCAGAGTCTGTTGTTGTCATTGTGTGTTGCAGGTAAAAGTCACACAAGAGGTGAAACACACTCACACAGAGCAGCTGAACAGACTGCAGCTCAAACACCAGACCGACTTGGACTTCCTGGAGGATCTGAGGTCCCGTTTGATTCATTGCTTAAAGGGACAATTCACCCCAAAAATAAAAATGTACTCACTATTTACTTGCCCTCAAGTGATTCCAAACCTTTACGAGTTTGTTGAACGCAAAAGAAGATATTTTGAAGAATGCTGGAAACCTGTAACCATTGACTTTTTTTTGTTTTCCTACTATGATAGTCAATGGTTACAGGTTTCCAGCGCTCTTCAAAATATCTTCTTCTTTTATGTTAAACAGAGTATAATTAGATCTTCAAATAGAGTAGTAAATATCTATAAGTATCAAATAAACAGAGTTTGAATATGTAAAAATAAATCTGCTTTTGTGTTCAGCAGAGACAAGGTTGGAACTAGTAAATGGAGAGTAAATTATGATAGGATTTCTATTTTGGGTGAACTATCGCTATAAAATAGCTATTAAATAGTTTTCTGTCAGTCTGTTGTGTTAGTAATGAACTGCTTGACTGTGTGTGAAATCCTCAGGACTTACAGCCAGAAGAAAGCACTAATAGAGAAAGATTACTCACAGGTGAGTTGTGGCCACAAACGTTCATAATCTTCAGTGTGTTTAATTTTGATTTGTTAGTTTTTCACAACCAGAAAAAAATTAACAAAGCACTCGCAGCTTGTGGCAAAATCTGTCAATTATGACATTTTGTCAAGCTTACTCTTGTGAAGTCAAATCATTTCAATTGTTTAATTTGGACATTCAGACTTTTCTGTTATTTGTAGCATTTCAAACTGGAGCTGTTTTAATAATGCCTGCCGTTGATTGAGACTCATCTTAGAGCTAACTTATAACTAGGGCCAGACATAATCTGCTGACATTTTTGGCTATTTCTGTGCAGAATTTTGTAAAAGAAATTGTGATTTTGGGAGTATCTCACTAAAACAAAAAAAAACTTAATTAATATATGAAATTAAAAGTAATAACTTTTTGTTTATATTAGCAATACAAATCCAATTAGATCCACTTAGTTGGTAAACAAAGCAAGTCTCTCATATAATAGATCTACTTAAAGACAGAAAATATTACTTTTACAAACTGTATTGTAAATAAATCATATGAACGTTTTTCAGGGTTCATACGGTCATGGAAAACCTCGAAAAGTCATGGAATTTTGATATGGCATTTTCCAGGCCTGGAAAAGTTTAGGAAAAACAGAAAAACTCAAAAAGTTTTGGAAAAGTCATGGAAAACAGACATCTGTATACTTGAAGGTTATTTACATCTTTTCTGTTCTTGGCCAGTCACATACTCTCACATTATTAGTGCGGTGTAAAGATCATGTAAATCAATTTTACATAGATATAAATATAAATTGAAATTAAATAGATCGTTGCGTGTTTTACGATTTGCTGTAATAAAGTTGAACGTGCATTGTTTTTCTTTTACCACGCATATGTAGACATTGTATGAAACATTAGGTAAATTTACTTGAAAGTCTTGGAAAATCGTGGAAAAGTCATGGAATTTTAAAAGTAAAAATGTGTATAAACCCTGTTTTTATATTTGTCAATAATATTACTGAAAGTAATGTAAAAACTGAAGAAATATGAATGTACACATATTTACACAAGTAAATAAATAGACTTAATGATGGGCTAAAAATCTGTGAATTTCTGCATGCGGAGAATTCTGTGTGGGCCTACTTATAACTGATCTTAGAGCTAACTTATCTAATAATTGCTCAATGAGGGAAACAAACAACATTTTTGTTCATTAACACCCAAAGCATGAAGGCTACTTATCTGCAAGGTAAAACTCATAAACCTACATGAAACACTTCTAAATCTTCAAACTAAGTGAAGATTAAACTCTAACAAGTCTTTCTCTAAACTTGAAACATCTAAGGTTACTTTTATTCTCAACTTTTCCACTTATTGAAGGTCCCGTGAAGTGCGATTCCTTCATCAAAACTATTAAGTTAACTTGAACATGGATTAAACATAAAGCAAAGAACATAAAGCAAAGAAATTGACAGAAAAAGAAATTGTTATTTCAGCTCGCTTTAAACAGGTAGTTTGAATCAAGCAGCAGTAATCTTTTTTGTGCATATTGCATAAAAACTGCAGGGATAAAAATCTGTGCTTATGCAGGTTACAAAGCAAGTCATCAGCCCCCCCCCCCAAAAAAAAATAAGAAAAGAAAAAAAAACTTGTACACTGTAAAAATTTCAGGGTTCCACAAAATTCGTTCATGTTGTCCCAACACAATTCGATTAGGTAAACATACATTTAAGTTGATTGAACAGTTTTTAAAAGTAAATCTCCAGAATTGTGTCGTTTAAAGAGCCCCTATTATGGGTTTTTGAAAATGACCTTCCATGCAGTGTGTAGCACAGTAAGTGAAGTGAAATATCCAGCTAAGGCTTAAATCCGAACTATTGATTCATCTATACAAGAGCCGACTCGTAGTGGTTCGAATGAATCGGTGTGATAACGAATCTTTAGCCATGCCGGCTTGACGTCGATATGAGATTCAAGCCCGTCCATTTGTTGCACGTGCAGATTGAACGCCCCTGGCCCCGTCCACAAACACTGTATCATTGTATATATCCCGATTGTATTATGTCTCGAAGACGCTGTGCTCTGAAGTATTACTAATATTATAAGACAATGAAAGTGTTCTTTGACAAAATCTTCAAGAATGTTTCATCAGGCCACAAAAAGTGCGAAGTGCAAAAAAACCTAAATGTGTATAATTTATAAACAGATTCACACAGAAAGTGATTACATATATTTAGCACCTGTCATGCTGAGCGTCTTCCTGATGTTAATATAAGAAGTAATGTGTTTTTGTGTGTATTGATAAATCCATACACGTTTATGCAGGGTACAAACACCTCAAAAATCTGCTTCATCATGCCACAAAAAGTGCAAAGTGTATACAAAACGTGCATATTGATTAAACAGATTCACGCTAAAAGTAATTATTTATTTACTGCGTGTCATGCTGAGCATCTTCCTGACGTTAATATAAGATCAGTGGGTGATCGGTTATGAATAAGGGCATCCAGCGGTCTGAATGACGCTCAGTGTGTGTGACTCTCTGCTGTTGGATCTGAAGCCGGTGCACCTGCAGGGCTGCTGCGTGTTGATTGGCTCATGAAAACAGGAGTCTTTCTCTTCCTCGGGTCTCTTCCTGAGTCCACGCACCAGAGCTGGCAGCTCAGAGCATTGCTTTGACAGAGCCAGCTTGTGGTCTGAGCGCCAGGAAGACAATCCTCTCTGTTTTTGAGGGCTTGTTGGTCACTGTGTTTCCATCCACCTATTTTTATGTGCATATTGAAATATCTACTGGGGCAGAGAGCTGCAATTAAAGAAACACATGCGATTATAAAACCCCCTCCAAATTAAGAAAAGATCCTCATTGGTTTGATAGCATACATGTTGCAAATACTTACTACGCTAACACAATAAAAAAGCGCGCAGCATTTTCTCACAATGCAAACAAATTAAGAAAACGGGACCCAAAAATGTGACGGACCCGGCTGGGATATGTATATTGCTGCCGAACTGATGAGGATCTTTTCTTGATTTGCTGGCGTTTTCCTAAATTACAGCACATTAAGGCCCAATCCCAATTCTACCCCTTAGCCCTTCACTTTACCCCTACCTCTCATTTTGCACGTTCACGTGAAGGGGAAGGGCTGTCCCAATTCTCTTTAGCTTGAAGGCGCAGGGCTTAGGGCAGTGCTTCTCAATTATTTTCTGTTACGCCTCCCCCTGGGAAGAAGTAAACATTTCGCGCCCCCCAATTATCTGCTACAACTAAAAATTGTATCATTTGTCTATAAAATTCTTATAAGTACACCCCTGGCTGCACAACATCCTTATTATCTTAAAATAAAAATAAATAAATAAATATTTATTGATCAACTTACAACAACGAATAACTTTATTAATACTGTTTTGTGGTCTGCAACAGAAAATAATTAAAGTGCATCAATTTGCCTGAAAAAAAAGGTAATTATTTTACAGTTTATTATTTAAATTATTTAACATTTTTTGACTATTTTATACTGAAGAATATTTCTCCATGGTGTCTTAAAAAAAGCATGTTCTCATGGGTCACAGTGCCCCCCTGGCATTGCTCTGAGCCCCCCCAGGGGGGCGTGCCCCACTATTTGAGAAAGACTGGCTTAATGGAAGGGCTAAATACCCCTCGAAAGGAAGATTTTACAGGACCACACTCGAAACCAATGGGTAAGAAAATTTCCCAGAATACACTAGCTGCACTCGAAAGTCAGGAGATGCACAAATTAGTATTTGTTTTGTCATTATTACAAATTTTTACAACAAAAAAGCATATGTTTTAATACATTCATAACCGCGCTCGTGTTTTACCGTCATGGTTTAAAAAAAAAACGCTAAAATAAAAACTGCTAAATATCGCTGTCTATAGTCCATAATAATAACTCCTGTATAGCAGTCCCACAACATTCTGTCTCTCGACGACACTGGAATACCCTGTCAGAAAAGTCTAGTGGCTGGGAATGTGCTTTTTACAGTGTCTGGTATAATGTTAATGTTGTTTTTGTGTGTTTACATAGATGAATATGGCCACAGAGTAAATGCACAGTACAGTTAACATTATATCGTTATGATAACATGATATAATTGTCTTCAGTAATTTCCTGAAGATAAAATCCCCCCCCCCCCCAAAAAAAGCAAACTAGAATGACTAGAGCAGTCACGATCGCCAATCTCATATGAAGCAAGAGATCCCGATGACATATTATGACGTGTGCAGGTGTTGTAGTGCTGTCCCACTGCTTAGGAGTAAAATTTTGAAGCCCTTCCCCTTAACCCTCTGTTTCAAGGCCTAAGGGGAAGGGGAAAGAGTAGGGGTAAAAAAATATAGTTGGGATTGGGTCTTAACTGTCTCAGCCACCGTAAATATCACATATTAAAAATGAATATAGACCATGCCAAGATGAGCAAACATTTAGAAAATCCGTATAAAAAAATGTATGTTCAAACTTTAGGCAATGGATTATGGACATTTTACACCACATGATCTTAGAAAAAGATTCATTTATTTATTTTTCTTTGGCTGAAGAAAAAACAGAAGAAAAAAGGTCAAACAGGTTTGGAACTAACGATGGGTGAATAAATAAATTTTCTTTTTCTTGTGAACTATCCCTTTAGGACCTGCCAAGAGCATATAAGGAAAAATCTTAATATGACATTTTTATAAGGTGTCTAAACTCTTCCACATGACTGTGTCTGTGTGTGTGTGTGTCCTCACTGTATAGGCTCTGCATAAGCTTGCCTCACAGTATTTGAAACGAGAGTGGACCGGAGCCCCATCAGAGGAGCCCAGAGACTCCAGGTAATATATACAGTGGCAATTCTAGTTTAAATGGCACCCTGGGCGAAATCACTCCAAATATACATCATCCCGCGAGAAATAAAAAAGACACTATGTAGTTGACTTTATATATTTTAAATATTTAAATAAATAATTTTAAAATATATATTTGAAATATTTATTATAAATACATTTAAATATATTTATTTTCAATAAATACAATATTTTGTATGTATTTATTATAAATAAATAAAATTATTATTATTATACAATTATTATTCTAAATAATAATACTAAATCGTTTCTCAAAGCTTTTACTGGGGCACTTTTTTTGTCTCCCCATGCCGCCACCTGCAAGATGCCGCCCTGGGCGATCGCCCCTATTGCCCATACCTAAATCCGTCACTGAATATATGCATAAAAAAAGTACAATTATGATTGATTTTCAAATGCATTGTTCATTTGTCTTCATTATCCTACATGTTTTCAGAAATGTATGGGCCGTATGGAGGTCCTACTTGGAAGGTGTGATGAAAGTGAGCCAGTCACGAATCAACAGATGCGAAAACTACAGAAGCCAGATCTCAGATCCTGTGAAGACATTCAGAGCGCAGAAAGACCTGCAGTTGAAAAGGGTAAATTCATCAGCAGATAATCTGCGAAGCGTTCATGACCATTTATGAAAGTGTGTATCAATTCAGATGTACAACAAGTTGACTGTACTTAAAGAAAATGAGTAAACCCGTTGACTTAAAAGCAACAAGTTGACTTTACTCAAGGAAAATGAGTTGACTTTACTTAAACTTTGTAACTTTGAACTGTTGAGTTGACTTAATTTTTATAGTTACGCACAGTTAACTTACTTAATATTTTTAGGCAACTGGTTTACTCACATTTTTTTTATGATTCAAATTTGCATTTTCTACAATAATTTAACAGTACCATCCGTTTACAATTTTTAACCTCCTTTTAACACCCCCTTTCCCCTCCCCTCCCCAACAGTGGCAGTGACTGTAATTAGATGTTGCTATCACAAATCCAGTAGATACAGAGAAATAATATAAACTCAATTAATCAAAAAAACACACATACAGAAAATAATAATAGTAAAAAAAATGACATAAATAAAATAACAATGCAATAATAATGATACATAAATAAATCAAATAAGATAATTACACTTTTAGCATGCGTCTCACCACAGTGACTTTAGTCATCTTCCAAAAATGCCAAATAGTTTCCCCATCTTCTCTGATAAACATCTAATTTATCAAGTAGTCTATAGACCATTTTGAGGGATGTATACAATAACAATGGTCCCAATGCATTTCCTGTTTTACATTTTTAATTTCTATAGCTTCAGATAATCCAAAAGGAGCCACATATTGATAAATAATGTTATGATGGAGTTATGATTGAACTGCCTCTTGTTGCAGTTATGAAATAGTTTGATAACAAGCAGTAAATGTTCATGGACCAATGACATGACCACATTGAAATGGTCTATATGTAATTTTTTCATATCCTGCCACCTTCCCCAACTCCGTTACCCATTCTTGAAATAATGGTGGACCTGCTGAACACCATCCCCTCATAATGATTTGTCTTCCAATCCTAATGCTTATTTGACTCCACTCAGACATCTTCACACCATATCCTATCACGAATGGGTCTCCCAGTACATATATTTTAGGACAAAATGAAAAGCAGCTTTCAGAAACATCCTCAATGTAATTATGTACTTTAACCCAGAATTCCTGTATTTTAGAACAGGACCACAGGGCATGCATGAAGTCTCCTTTCTTCACTTTCACATCTCCAGCATTCAGCAGAGTCCTTCAGCCCAAGCCTGAAAAGCCTGCTCGGAGTCCAATAAAAACGATTTAAAATTTTAAATTGTATTAAGCGTACTCCTAAATTTCTTGACATTACCTTACAGTTTTGGCAAATATTTTTCCAATGTTCATCGCTAAATGTACAGTTTAGATTATTCTGTCCTCTGCATGCGTTTTGGTTGCATGCATGCATATAGAGATAGCTAAACACTTGTAATATTGATCAGCCAACTTCAATGACCACTCAGATGAAGACTGAACAATCTTTTTCTTTACTTAAGTGCACTCAAGCAGTGTTTGTAATCTCCATTACAATCGTTTTTGTAAAACTGTAAAATAAACACAAGGCTGCTTATTCAAAATGAACAGAATTAACAAAATACAATAATCTGTTTACAATGTGTACATTAGCCAATTACTGTAGACACGAGGTTCGTTTGCATGTGCTCATAATGTACGTGAAACAATAATATTCTTTCAAGACATAAGTCTCAACAAAATAGTAACACAAAGTACATAAAATATAAATGTAAACTATACAAGCAAAGCTTCTTGGGCGATTCACACAACAGATTTGAAGGAAACAACACAAGAGCATGCGATCTCCGAGCTGTGATCAAAATGGCTGCAGTGCATTGCGTTCTTACTCCAAAGAGTTTTAAGTGCAGAATGAAAACTAAGACCCATCTTTTCCACTAACCATTTATAATACACTGAAACTTCGTGCCATATGCTCTAAGAATTACTGATAAATTGCAATCCTCCTCTGGAGCTCGACTATTACTCATATTTTTTAAAGGGCAGCTATGGTGAAAAATCTACTTTTCAAGCTGTTTGGACAGACATATATGTAGGTATAGTGTATATATCGTCTTATTGGGGTGATATAAACACACCCAGTCCTTTTTTTTTTCAATTGAACAGCATAAAAACGGTGGACCAATTGGATCGGTTTTGAGACCGACCACAACTTGACGTAGGAGTGCGGTCCCCCCGCCCACCGAATTGATTGACAGCTGCGTATTAACATGTCTCCGTAGTAACTCGTATAATCATATCAACAAGACAGGACGTGCGCAAAGCAACCGGGAATAAAAGGTCTGTTCAGTTCGCGAAGGTCATCAATCATCATCAGATGTGATCAAGAGTGAGTTTCACAAGATTAACACCTGTTTAAAACAGTGCATGAACTACAGTGATTTACTTCAGCTTTACTTCATCACCACAGCCGGGTGTCAGGACAATTATAAAAGAAGATGCTTCAATCTCAGTTTGTTGACGTTAAATCGGGTTTATTTTGTACATTAACATAACAGATATCCATACAGCAGTGGATATTACCCTTTATCCTGTCACAATTGCTTGCAAAAAGAGTGCAAGCTCAATGCACGCGCTGTCTGTGTGTGTGTATGTGTGTGTGCACTTTGTAACTACATTGTGTGTGACTCATCGTTGCAACTACACAACAAACACATTAAATCAACATTGGTCAAGTTCTTACTGTAGTACTTCTCACAAACGTTACATGAGATCTACTTCCTTTACGTTTGTCTGCTGTCTGACGCAGCCGAGGGTGGAGATTGAGGCACGCTGACAGGCACGTGGGAACGGTGGCTGGGGAAGACTAGCCTTAAAGGCCCAGTACACAAAAACAGCAGCAAGCTGTTTAGAGCTATAATACACAGACTTCAGAAAGCTATAATAAATAGTCTGATGGGTGTTATGAGCTAAAACTCATTCATAAAGACACATTCTAGGGACACAAAAGACTTAAATATATTAAATATAGAAAAAGGGGTAAAACATGTGCCCTTTAAAGTGAAGTCAACTGATCCATTTTTACAGTGTACAAGACAAAATACAGAAATACATTTACTTTGACATTAACTTTCAAGAATTGATCTTGAATCAACCACCTTTGGTCTCAGCCATGGTGTTTGTGGATCTGTGTTCTCTCAGTGTTGTGAGCAGCTGTCCAGAGCTCAAGCCGATCTGCAGGGGACGATCAGAGACCTGGAGAAGAGCAGAAAAACCTACCAGGAGGCCGAACAAACAGCGCAGAGCGTCCGTGAGAAAGCTGAGATGGAGGCCAAGTACGTTCACTGACCTCTCACATGTGAAGGAAGTGACATGCGGGACAGCAGGGCAGAGGGTTATCGGGTGTTGGGGTTTTAAATGAAGATTCAACATTTTATGCTGTTTTTCCTCATCCTTGTTTCTTGTGCTGTGATTCTTTTTTCTTTGGTTCCTGCAAAACAAGGTCAAGGCTCAGTCTGTTTCAGTCACGCTCCAGTTTGAAGAGGGCGAGTGTGAAGGTAATGTTAGGATACTTTACTAATCATTGGTCAATAACAGAAATATAACAGTGATATATAGTGCATGCCCATTTCTATCATTTATTTAAATTTATTGTTACTATAGTAAAGTAAAATGACAGTTAAAACTAAAGCTAAACTAAATATGTAATAAAATATATAAGAAATAAAAACATAACTTCATAAACTAAAATATATATTTGTTATTTGAAATGGATTTCTGAAAACAAATACATGTGTAACGTGGGATGTGACGCTGACAACGGGTGCGGATCCAAATGCAGGTTTATTAGATGATCAGGCAAGCAATGGTCAACACGGGCAAACAGATGTATACAGGGAATCCAGAATCGTAGTCAGTAGGCAGGCAGCAACATATAAATAAACGAGGATCAAAAACACAGCAAAGCAAGACAAAGGAAACCACGTTGTAGTGTCACATAACGGAAGACAACACTCAGCAATGACTGTGTGTTTGTGTGCTGACTTTATAGTGCAGTAATCAGTCCAAGAGCAGCATCAGCTGTGGGAGTGTAATCAAATGGTGATTTGGAGCAGGTTTGTGTGTGTGGTGTGTGACTGGATCTGTAGTCCATTTACTGTCAAATTTGTAGTTCATATGAATATGAGTGTTTTCCAGCGATCTATGGTGTTTAGATCGCTGGTAATCGTGACAATATGTTATTTCAGCTAGTTGGCTTAGAGAAATATTTATGATTTCATTGAGTTAACTTAAACTTGAATATTTAAACTAATATAAAAATGATTTAAAACTATGTAGCATTAAAAACAATTGTAAAAGCAAACAACAAATTAACTAAAATTAAAATTCCTGTATAAAAAATAAAATAACTGTATAAAATTCTTTCAATTTCCTTCAGCTTAGTCTAGGGTTGGGTCCATAGAGGATGCCATCGTCCAATGTGGGGTAAAAAAAAATGCCAAGATGACAGTACATAATATTTTACTAGATATTTTTCAAGACCCTAGTATTCAGCTTAAAGTGACATTTAAAGGCTTAACTAGACAAGTTAGGGTAATTAGGCAAGTCTAAATTGTAGAAATCTTAAAGTCTAAAAATATATAGCTTAAGAGGGCTAATGATGTTGACTTTAAAATGGTTTTTAAAAGGTTAAAAACTGCTTTTATTCTAGCCAAAATAAAACAAATAATATTTTCTCCAGTAGAAAAAATATTATAGGATATACTGTGAAAAATTCCTTGCTCTGTTAAACATCATTTGGGAAATATTTGAAAAGAAAAATTTAAAGGAGGCTGAATCATTTCGACTTCAACATTATGTATATATATATATATATGTGTGTGTGTGTGTGTGTGACATCGTTTAATTAGGATGTTACTGAACTGCAGTGTTTTTAAGAAATCAGTTGTGACCAAATGTCGAGTGCACGTCCAGTACAAACGTTTCCTGTTGATTTCAGTTGAAAGCCAAGAGGAACGAATGGAAGTCGAAGGCCACGCAATCAAGAAATGATTACCTGCTCACTCTGTCAGCCACTAATGCTCATCAGGACCGCTATTATGAGACCGATCTGATCAGCTGCATCAGGGTGAGGACCGATATTACTTAACACTGATTATTATCATTTGATTTTTAATATAATAACAACTCACAATATTATTGTTTTTATGCATTTTCTTTGATCAAATAAAGAGAATAGGTGACTTGTTTGTTTATTAATAGGCATATACACTACTGGTCAAAAGTTTGGGGTCAGTAGGATTTTTAAATGTTTTAAAATAGGCTTTCCTGCTCACCAAGGCTGCATTATTTAATCAAAAATACAGTACTAATTGTAAAATAACTGTTCAAAAGTAGTTCATAATTTAATGTGATCATTAATTCCAGGGATTTTAATGATGAATTTTCAGCTTCATTAGTCCAGTCTTTAGAGTCACACGATCCTTCAGAAATCACTCTAATCATTATTATTATTAATATTATTATTATTATTCATTCATATTCTTTTCGGCTTAGTATCTTTATCAATCTGGGTGATGGGCTGGGTCAGTTGGTATTTCTGTGGAGTTTGCATGTTCTCCCCGTGGTTGCGTGTGTTTTCTCCGTGGGCTCCGGTTTCCCCCACAAGTCCAAAGACACGCAGTACAGGTGAATTGGGTAAGCTAAATTGTCCGTAGTGTATGTTTCTGAATGGGTGTGTATGGATGTTTGCCAGTGATGGGTTGCAGCTGGAAGGGCATCCACTGTGTAAAACATATAAGTTCCATCATATGGATAACCATATGATGGTTCGTTCTGCTGTGGCGACCCCTGATTAATGAAGGGACTAAGGCAAAAAGAAAATGAATGAATAAATGAACATGAATAATAACAATTTGTTTTGTTCTATTTCTGCTTAATTTCAGGTTCTTGATGGAGGGTTCTACGATCATGCACAGGGTTTTCTGATTTGGCTGTGTCAGACGGAGCTCGAGACGTCACAAAACATTCAAGACACTTTCCAGGGCCTGCTGGAGACGTCCAGTGGGGTGAGTTTTACACACACACGCACACAAACACACACACACCTACACCTACACACCCACGCACACACACGCACGCACACAAACACACCTACACCTACACACCCACGCACACACACACACACACACACACACACACACAGACAAATATACACACAAATACACAAACAATCACACATATAAACATACACACAAATACACACACAATCACACATGCACATGCGCACACACACAAATATACACACAAAAATACACCCACATGCACACGCACATGCACACAAATATACACAATCGCACGCTCACACAGTCACACACATGCATACACACACACTCACACACACACACTCGCTCATTCACTCACTCACACACACACACTTGCGTCTACACTGCCATGGAAAAACACATGAGCCACAGTGGCTGAATGTAGAGCAGGAAACCTGATCTGACACTGGAGGGTTATTGGACTGAATCCCAGCTCCAGCAGTGAACTTCTACCTGCTCTAGGAGTCTGCAGTGCTTAAGGAATGAGATTATTATGGTACGTGTGTTAGGACAGAATGGCTTTTTTAGATGAAGACACTGCAGGTGAATAGGGTTAAAGAATAATCTAATGCTTATCACCATACATCACCAGTTGATTGTCAATGTAACATTACGATATTATAATTGGTATTTAGTAGGCTTTCTAATATCTTATGTATGAATAGGAAACTTAGGAACTCTTTTATTACTGTAAATATATGCTAATTTGGTGGATGTCATGGTGACGCAGTGGGTAGCACGATCGCCTCACAGCAAGAAGGTCATTGGTTCGAGCCCCGGCTGGATCAGTTGGCATTTCTGTGTGGAGTTTGCATGTTCTCCCCTTGTTCACGTGGGTTTCCTCCAGGTGCACCGGTTTCCCCAACAAGTCCAAAGACATGCGCTATAGGTGAATTGAATAAGCTGAATTGCCCGTAGTGTATGTGTGTAAATGCAAGAGTGTATGGGTGTTTCCCGATGTTGGGTTGCGGCTGGAAGGGCATCCGCTGTGTAAAACATGTGCTGGATAAAACATGTGCTGGATAAGTTGGTGGTTCATTCCGCTGTGGTGACCCCAGATTAATAAAGGGAGTAATCCGAAAAGAAAATGAATGAATGAATAAGCTAATTTGCACATATTTCTAGCACAAAAATCTAAAGACTGGATTAAGTTTAAATTCATTCATTCATTCATTTTCTTTTCAGCTTAGTCCCTTTATTAATCTGGGGCCGTCACAGCGGAATGAACCGCCAACTTATCCAGCATATGTTTTATGCAGCGGATGCCTTTCTAGCTGCAACCCTTCACTGGGAAACATCCATACACACTCATTCAAACACATACGCTACGGACAATTTAGCTTACCCAATTCACCTATACCACATGTCTTTGGAATCAGAGCACCCGAAGGAAATGCGAACACAGAGAGAACATGCAAACTTTACACGGAAACACCAACTGACCCAGCCAAGGCTCGAACCAGCGACCTTCTTGCTGTGAGGCAATCATGCTACTCACTGCACCACCGTGATGCCCTAAGTTAAAATTATTGATTTATATATATATATATATAATATATGTTTTATATTATAGTCAGATAATTTATTCATTAATGTTCCTCCAGCTTAGGCCCCATTTTCAGAGGTCGCCACAGCCGAATGAACCGTCAACTATTCCAGCACATGTTATACACAGCGGATGCCCTTCCAGTCGAAATAAAATGTGTTTAATTAGGCAGAGTATGTACAGTATGAAGATATTCCTCTGTAAAAACCTTTAAAAATGAATAATTAAGTAAATTTAAGTGCAGATTTATGGCTTCATGTAGGAGAAAAAAAACACCTTTTGAGAAAAAGACCTTTAAAGTCCCTGTAAACCGAAACCTGCGATCGTTATTCTTTTCATAATGTGATGCAGATTTTAGAGAAATGGATTTTTAAATGAGCAAACAGTGGGCGTGGCTTGTTTTTTTTGTTTTTTAGAGTGTTTTTGTTACATTCGATTGAAATGTAAAAGCCAACAAACTTCCCCAAAACAGTGTTTTTGCCTGCAGTTCTTTTACTTGTTTTGGCAACACACTGTGGCGTCTCTTTGTCGTCTGAACACTGTAACAGGTAAAAACAGTTTTCGATGCTATCATGCAAATTAATGAAGTTGCACCGCATGCACAATAGAGCGTGCTGATTGGTTTGAACCAAGTCTTTCTCATGAATTAAAGCTGCACACTCAGAGACTCGCCGGTACAGACATCCACTCTCCACGCTTGAATACACACAAGGATCTCATCGGTTTCAAACCAGAAGAACGAATTTGCTTGCTAAAAAACAACCAATTTTCACTTTTTAGTGAGATATATGTGTCCTCATAGTATTTATAGGAGCGTGGGACACATATTTGACTGTCAACAGCTCAAAAAATGTGTTTTGGTGTTTCGTGACCCTTTAAAGGTATAGTTCACCCAAAACTGAAAATTCTGTTATCATTTACTCAAGCTCCACTTGACCCAGATCTGTTTATTATTAAAATACTTTTTTTTTAAATGCTGGAAACCTGTAACCATTGACTTCCATAGTAGGAAAAACAAATACTATTGAAGTCAATGGTTACAGGATTTTAACATTTTGTGTTCAATGGAAAAAGGAAACTCAGAAGTGTTTGGAATAATTTGAGGGAGAGTAAGGGGTAAGTCAATTTTCATTTTTGGGCGAACCCTTCGAATATTAAAGCTGGCGACAGCAGAGACAAATTATTTAAGTGTTATTTATTATGACATAACATATGCATCAGGTTATCTTCAGTAGAAACAATGTAACAGTTCTTGCTACAGTAAGTGGCATCAGGCCTGTTTGTAGTCTTGTGTTGTTGTAATTTGATGATTCACACAGTGTTTCCATTCAGTTTACGGGACTCAGGTTTAATGTCTCCAGTCCAGCATCAAGTTACACACACACACACAGACACACACACACACACACACACACACACACACACACACACACACACACA
>CAIGQQ010011173.1:7368911-7382027 GCA_903798035.1 Danio albolineatus | reverse complement strand
ATATATATATATATATATATATATATATATATATATATATATATATACACACACACACATACTGTACACATATACATATACATACACATACATAAAACTATTTTTTTAAATAGAACAAAAGAGGTTGCCAAGCTGTATAGAAATCCTCTGTTTTGTGGGGGGCTAATAATTCTGACTTCAACTGTGTATATATATATATATATATACATCATCCACACAAACACACTACTTTTTATCTCCTCCACAGACCACGTCCACTCTCCATCACCTCGATCTCCAGGAGAAGGAGGTTCAGGCTCTTTTAGACCTGTGAGATCTGCAGTCCTAAATCTGCACACATACCAATGATGGGCAGGTCTGTGTCAAAGCTGATGTTTGTTTTTATCTTCTGCAGGTACGAGCTGCTCCTCCTCCACCCAAACAGCAGGCGCAGGGCCAAGTGCAGAAGAGAGAGGAGGTGGAGATCACACTGGTCTGAGGATCATTACTGGATGCACACTGTGAATTTAATACGACTGAAGGTCTGAACACTTTAGAATGAAAATATGCACCGTGCGATACTTGAAGTGGATCCTTTTCTTCAGTTTATGAGTGCAGTTATAAGACAGAAGGTGTTCGTGGAAAGCAGGATTTATTGGAGGTAACAACAAGATTTTAAAGGGACAGTTCACTCCAAAATATGGTCATTATTTACTCATCCTTAAAGAGATAGTTTACCCAAAACTGAATATTCTGTCATCATTTACTCAGCTTTTACTTGTTTCTAAGAAGATATTTCAAAGAAAGCTAAAAACCTGTAACCATTGACTTTCAGTGAACAATAACAGAATATACATTTTTGGGTGAACTATCCCTTTAAGAGTAGATTCACACAGAATGTGCTTTACAGACATACGTAACCATTACACTCATGTCTTACGTCTCTTATAGTGCCATTTTTATCAAAGGCCACGTCAACTGGAAGTTGCTGAGACTTCATACAGAAGTAAAGGAACTGGGGCGCCATGGTGGCGTAGTGAGTAGCACGTTCGCCTCACAGCAAGAAGGTCGCTGGTTCGAGCCCCGGCTGGGTCAGTTGGCATTTCTGTGTGGAGTTTGCATGTTCTCCCCGTGGTTGCGTGGGTTTCCTCCGGGTGCTCCGGTTTCCCCCACAAGTCCAAAGACGTGGTACAGGTGAATTGGGTAAGCTAAATTGTCAGTAGTGTATGTGTGTGAATGAGAATGCATGGACGTTGCCCAGAGATGGGTTGCGGCTGGAAGGGCATCCGCTGCGTAAAAAAAATGCTGGATAAGTTGACGGTTCATTCCGCTGTGGCGACCCCGGATTAATAAAGGGACTAAGCCGAAAAGAAAATGAATGAATGAATGTAAAAAAAACAGCAACTCACAACATTTAATGTTCATTTCATTTAATTTTCCTTTGGCTTAGTCCCTTTTATCAAGGGAACCACCAGCTTATCCAGCATATGTTTTACACAGCGGATGCCCTTCCAGCCGCAACCCAGTACTGGGAAACACCCATACACATTCTCTCACACACACACACACACACACACACACACACACACACACACACATTCATACACCATGGCCTATTTAGTTCATCCAGTTCACCTATAGCGCATGTCTTTGGGGGAAACCGGAGCACCCCCGGCGAGAACATGCAAACTCCACACAGAATTGCCAACTGGTCCAGCCGGGACTCGAACCAGCAACCTTCTTGCTGTGAGGCGACAGTGCTAACCAATGAGCCACCGTGCTGCCACAACATTTAATGTAAACGTACAAATAGCATTGTAAACATCCTGTGTCCATATGGAAGTTGTTGAGACTTTCAGATGTACTTCCAACTGAAACTGAATATTGAGTAGGGGGCAGGGCTTTCTTTTTGCGCATCATGTCCTTATAGCAAACTAGTGGTAAGAGGGGCGTGGCTAAGAATAATATGGCTGAAACATCAAGGTGACATCAACAGAGGAGGATCACCACTCCAAACACAGAAGCAAATGAAAAAAGATTACTAAAACGTTTTTTCAGTGCATTGGCTTGTGGATGAACTGTTTACCTTTAGAATAACAATGCATTTAGATTAAATTTGGATTTCACACAGACTTTAAGCTGCTTTGTCAACTTTTACATGTGGCTCCACTCATCAGTGTCAGTTCTAAGGCATTGGACCAATCAGAAGAACTCAGAGGCGGAGTTTCTGTTTACATTGGCAAGTTGGCACAACTGTTTAATTTGGCATTACCATGGCAGAGGAGGTGCTTTTAAAAAACATTCCTCACATATTAAACCAAAAGGCTGCATCCGAAATAGCATACTTCCCTGCGCTTTATCTGTCGTCGCCACAGGGGAATGAACTAAACTATTCCGGCTTATGTTTTACCGAGCAGATGCCCTTCTAGCCACAACCCATTACTGGGAAATACCCAAGCTCATTCACACACACACACTCATACACTACTGCCAATTTTGTTTACACAATTCACCTTTAAAGCATGTCTTTTGACTGTGGAGAAACCAGAGCACCCAGAGGAAACCCATGGCAACAAGATGACAACATGCAAACTCCACACAGAAATGCCAACTGGTCAGGCTGGGACTCGAACTAGTGACCTTCTTGCTGTGAGGCGTTAGTGTTAACAACTACATAGTACACTAAAAACAATATGTGAGCCGAGTAGTATGTCTGAATTCATAGTATTCGAAGACAGTTTGTGAAAAGTACCTACCATAACCTACTACTTTTGGCTAGATTCTGAAGTGCGCTTCTAATGGACGCTATGCTATCCCATGATACACCGTGAGAAAATTCATGAATGGGAGAGAAGCGAAGCAATTCACCTTCATACCATATAGAACATACTTTTCTAACAATCGTGTAGTAAATTCAAATTTAAATGTAGTACCTACTCGAGGTACTTGTAGGCGATTTTCAGAAACAGACATACTTTATGAGGTTTCAAGCATTTTTGATTTTTGTTGTTGAATATGGGAATATGGGGTTCATTATGTTGTTGATATATTGTGAAGAATGTTGGAAACCATTAGTTGTGAAAATACTATGGTTGCCAATGGCTGCTGATTTTCAACATTCTTCAAAATATTATCTTTCCTCTTCAACAAAAGAATGCTTTGAAACTTAATGTGAATTGATGATGTAAATGAAGACAGAACGTCCAGTTTCGGGTGAACTACCCCTTTAAAGGAAAAAGTCACAATTTCAGTTTTGACTTTGCATCTATGATTGTGTATTCTGATCCTAAACCGTTTAAGGAGAACATTTTTAGATGCATATTATAGTTTTAGCTACATTTATTGTCAGTATTGTACTTGTCTGTAGTGTCACAGACACTGACTTGAGATATTTGATAGATTTCCAGGTGGTTAAACTCAACTTGAGCACTTTAGATTTCATTCATAATGCGTTACAGTATTTTGCAAAGTCGTCTCCCTTTTTTCAGTGTTTATAATTGTAAAAGAGGTGAGACAGATGCTGTGAGATATTGCTTGTTTAAGGAACATTCCAATTTAAAGAGAAGAAACTCAAAAAATTGTGCAGATTTTTTGTGATCAGCTTTTTTGTTCATTCATTCATTTTGGCTAAGTCCCTTTATTCATCAGGGGACACCACAGCTGAATGAACTGCCAACTTATCCTGCATATGTTTTACACAGCGGATTCCTTTCCAGCTGCAACCGGTACTGGAAAACACCCATACACACTCATTCACTCGCACACACACACACACACACTCATACACTACGGCCAATTTGGTTCATCCAATTCACCTATAGCGCATGTGTTCAGACTGTGGGGGAAAACAGAGCACCCTGAGAGAACATGCAAACTCTTTACAGAAAGCCAACTGACCCAGCCAGGACTCGAATCAGCGAATGTCTTGCTTTGAGGTGACAGTGCTAACCACTGTGCCAATGTGACACCCACTTTTTATTGTCTTCAGAGATAAACAAAAATTACATACAAATGTTCAAAGAGAAAATTGCAACAGACACATTATAGTTAACTTGAGACAGAAGGAAAAGCGGAAAGAAAAAAAATAAATAAATAATAATAAGGTTATACTGTAATATACAGTCATTCCTTTATTTAGTTTAGCAAATTGGTGACAAAAACTTGCCAAGCATCAATAGTTACAGTAAAAATGTAACTTATTTACATAATTTATTCACCGTCCTTATACACTGACAAAGATTTTGTCGCCAATCCAAGTTTTAGAAACAACAAATAATAAGTTGACTTCTAGTTGATCATTTGGTTTCAGAAGTGGCTTATATGAAAGTCAAAGGCCTCAAGATTACACTTATTTTTCCTAAATAAAATATGATCATGCCTTGATTTTTAATTAATTAATCAGGACAGTAAGGTCTGACTTTGCTTAGACAAAAGTCTTGTCCCTTAACAGAAATAATGTACAGTTTAGAATATAAAGGCATGAAGCAGTGGAACAAGAATTAATATTGTGTAGGACTCCCATGAGCTTGGAGGACTGCATCCACACATCTCTGCAATGACTCAAATAACTTTTTAATTAAGTCATCTGAAATGGCAAAGAAAATCATCTTGCAGGACTCCCAGAGTTCATCACGATTCTTTGGATTCATCTTCAATGCCTCCACCTTCATCTTACCCCAGAAATGCTCAATAATGTTCATGTCTGGTGACTGGGTTGGCCAATCCTTGAGCACCTTGCTCTTCCTCGCTTTCAGGAACTTTGATGTGGAGGCTGAAGTATGAGGAGCAGCACTATCCTGCTGAAGAGTTTGCCCTCTCCTGTGGTTTATAATGTAATGGGCAGCACAAATGTCTTGATACCTCAGGCTGTTGATGTTGTCATCCACTCTGCAGATCTCTCGCACGCCCCCATACTGAATGTAACCCCAAACCATGATTTTTCCTTAACCAAACTTGACTGATTTCTGTGGGAATATTGGGTCCATGCAGGTTCCAGTAGGTCTTCTGCAGGATTTGTGATGATGGAGTTCAACCTTCAAAAATCTACCTTCTGCCACTTTTCCAAATGATCAACTAGAAGTCAAGCTACTGTTTGTTGCTTGTACAACTGAGATCGAAGACAAGACTTTTATCAGGTAGTGTATCTCAAATATAATTATGTAAGAATACAAAGAAAGAAAACGCTAACTATGATTTAAGCTTTTCCACAGATGCTCACAAACACTGAAGCTGAACCAAATATTCGATAGTCCAACCCCTTTTTTTCCCCAAATAAACCTCTCTTCCTCCAAACCCTTACGAAAAGTTCAGCCATATTCACACATTTTTATGCACATTTTATCCAGAGCTTCTTCAGCAGGCCTGTATTAAACATTAGTGTAACATAACAATCAATTCATAAATCCTAAAGCTTAGCTACAGTATTTGATGCCGAAGTGGTAACCAATGGGACTTTTATTTTGTACAATACTTTTTTTTAGTGTGACATAGTTTCTATATAGTGAATATTTAATATCATATCCCTTTTTTTCATCTTTTCCTCCCCTCATGTCAACACATTAGCCAATAAAATAGTGAAAAAGTTAAATATTTTAAATCAGCACACCTTATAATAACATTGGACAAATATTACCGCAGCTTTCGTAACACTCTGTATTCTGGAACGCCTTGTGTGTGTGTGTTATTTAAAGACATATTTCCCTTCTAGCCTAAAGCCACAAACTCTCTAAAAACTCCCTCCTGACATAAAGAAAATCATTTGTTCATTCCTGGCCAAACAGGACGTGCGTTTTCGACACACTTCACTTGAGGTGAGCGCGGTTCAAACACCCTGTGGGTTTCGTTCGAGGAGACATGATGTACATTTAGCCTAACTAGACCTAGACAAACCTGACTGACGTGTGATTTATAACGAAGAGATGCCGGGATTTTCATTTGGCTGTAGTTTTATTACGAGTCATGATAGTTGATGGCAAAAAAGTCACGGTTTACTTTCAACTGCCTTCACTGTCTTTGATTTTGACTGTAATCTCATGCAAATGACCTACTGTCTTCTTAAAGAGGTGTGGAGATGAGATTAATTAGTGGAGTCATTCTAATGTAGCTCAACCAGAGGTCTCATAGGTTCTATTTGAGGACAGGAAAATGTAAATAATGAGGGAAGCTGAAATGTTACATTCATAACTTTTAATATTTCAGCTTCCCTCATTATTTATGGATTTCTTTCTTCAGATTTTACAAATCAGGATTTATCAGGATTTTAAATGACAGTTTTTGGATCGCATTTTTTTTTATGACAACTTTCCGATTATAATTTTTTGTAATGACATTTTTGGATTGCAAATTTTTTATTTGTCTTTTTTTGGATTGCAAAATTTTTTAAAAGCTATTTTTGGATTGCTATTTTATCTTTTAAATGGCATTTTTGGATTGCTATTTTATTTTTTAAAAGCCATTTTTGGATTTCTATATTATTTTTTAAATGGCATTTTTGGATTGCTATTTTTTTAATGACCACATTTTTTTAAGTAAAATAAGTTCACAGACACCAGAAATGGCATGTTTGGATTGCAAATTTTTTATTGCATTGTTTTGAAATGACATTTTTGCATTGCATTGTTTTGAAATGACAATTGTTTGGATTGCAATTTTTTTTAAAAGCCATTTTTGGGTTGCAATTTTTTTTTTAAAACACCATTTTTGGATTGCAATTCTTTTTTTAATGACCATTTGTTTTTATCAAGAGGTAAAATAAGTTCACAGAGACCAGAAATGGCATATTTGGAGTGCAATTTTTTTATGACAATTTTTGGATTGCATTTTTTAATGACAATAAGTTTTTTTTTAAATAATTTTTTGATTACATTTTTTTCCATTGCTGTTTTTTAATAAAAAAAAAATTAAATGACAATTTTGGAATCGAAAGTTTTTGATCTGGAGCTAAATTAGACAGATTGATACTAACAGACCGTTAGTCAAATCTGCTGACTTCAGCTACTTTACTTCTGATATGCAGAAGGACTTTCAGGTTTCTGGTAGACTCTACCATTACAAAATCGACACATTTAAGGTTTGTTTTCTTTAAAAATTTGTGATCTTCACTGCCTGATTGATATACAATATAAAGTGGGACTCAGAATGTACAAAAAGTGTTTCATTAAACAAAATTTTCTTCATGAATTTATATTACCCCAGTATTTTCAATGGAGTTTCTGCGCTAGCCTGCTGATCCTGCATGGAAATGATCTTTCATCTCTTTTCAAGCTTGAACAAATAAATGAATGATGTCTATTTAATTGATTATATTTTAATTACATTACAACATCAATGCTGTAAAAGGAAGCGTGTAAAATTGTGAAGAAACACTAGCTGTATACCTCATCGTGACTACAAAAAAAGGAAGAAAGAAAAGTTTTTCTTCTTAGACATTGACACTTAAAAAGAAATGTTCTTTATTTGTATCAGTCATTCCATGAAGAATCTTTTCATTCCACAATGAAGTGTAATTAAATACGGATGAAAAAAAAAAAGATCTGAAGTGACAGTCATTTTTTAATCCTGTTGACGATTGGTATAAATATTACTATATTGCTCACGTTTGATTCAAATATAATTAAAAAAATTTCATAAAGAAATAAAGAAACTGATGGTTCCATTAGATTCTTTAATACAGTAAAAAAAACAACAGCAACAAATTAAATGTAAACATACAAATAAAACAAAACAACAGCAACAACAACATTGTGTGTCCATATACTAAAAAAGAACACGACAATCCGTTTCATCACTTCATCCTTGCAGGGTTTTTTTTTCTCAAGAGGTAAAATAAGTTCACAGACACCAGAAATGATTCAGTGGTTCTGGCTTTAGGAAAGGCCGCTCAGTCGCTCGCTGATCTGCCAAAGCTTTCTGGCCACCGCGTCGTCTTTGGCTTTGGCGCAGACTTCTTCCACAGCGCAGCATGAGAAATAGCGGCCGCTGAAATGCTCGATTCCTTCCTGAACAGCGCAGTGAAGTGTAGTCTGGGCTCCGGTTTTGGGGTCCAGGAACAGCAATCGGGCCACAGGCTCGATGAACACTTTCTGCCAGAGACTCACATTGCGGGACAGTTCGGTCTTTACGACACCTGAAAGAGCAATATGAGGTGTTAGTTTAACCCAATGGCTGATTTAACGTTCATTTGAGAATAAAAGATGGAAGTTCCTCAAGGATTAACCCTTGTGTGCTGTTGGGGATGTTTTCATCCACTTTGGGCTGATTTTGAAGCTTAGTTTGGCCACAGCTTTCTCTGTGTTTCCGCAAATGGAATGATTTTTGGTGACAAACCTCATTTTGACACATATTTTGAGAAAATGCTTTGAAAGATTTCAAAAACGTAATGCTCTGTGGGCAAATTGACTGCCCTTTCGTTATGTTTGTGGCCGTTTTTTCTCCCATTGACTTCCATTATAATCACATTATTTGATTGCAAAGCCATGACAGCATATAAACATCATGCATTTTTGATTGTTGCTGGTTTTCCCTGTTAGGAAGAGGTCAAATTAGCAATTTTTTTACAGTTGATCGTCAGTTGCAGTGCAAAAAAAGCTTTGTTTTTTAGTTATATTGAATAATATGATATATTATTTATATTTATTATATGTATACATCTTTTTTTTTTACACTACTACTATTTACTGTGTTTTTTTCTTTTCTTATACATGTATATTTTTTGTCTTATGTAAACTTTATAAATGCTTTGGCAATACATTTGTAATATTTGTCATGCCAATGAAGCAATTATTGAATTGAATTGAGAGAGAGAGACTGACAGAGACAGTCACACACCTTTGCGCACTTATCTCGATATATTTGAGAAAAATCAAACTAGCAGCTCATCTGTCAGAACACAGTAAGTGTATTTACAGTATGCATGCGCACACACTATAATCTGTTGTTTTACTCAATAGAACGCCATATAAAAGCCTAACTTTTCTTCCACTGGCCTATCTAAAGGGTTAATTCTGCTGATGATCAACAGTAAAAATTTACATCTGACCTCTTCCCAACAGGGAAAACCACCAATAATCAAGAATGCATGCTGTCATGGCTTTAAAAATCAAAGTGTTGTTATAATGTACATCAACGGGGCAAAAACAGCCACTAACATAACAAAAACATAGTAAATTTGAACAATACACAAGAGTTAAAAATGGAAATGTCTCTGAACATTCCAGACGATTGCCTAGATTAGCATTAGAGATAAAATTACACACATCAACAAACCTGCGAATCTAACTCAATGATCATTTCCCTTTTTATCTTCCGTATTTGCGCGCACACACGATAAAAATTTCAAACAATAGAAAAAATTGAGTTTGTGCCCGAAACTAGCAGCTGATTTGCATAAAACACAGCCAAGCCATGTTAATATAAAGGCGTTTACATCCACACCCTCTCTATTCTTAGAGCAGCTCAAAGTAAAACTATTAACTGTTTCCATTGACAGAATAGAGGTATATTTTGTGTTTTAAAACATTTAGGGTTTGAAAATGCATCTTATTCCTCTACGTTTCAGTCTAGAAATTGGATTTTATCCAAAGTGTATTGAAACCCATTTCCTCTGCGGAATAAATAAATTAAAACAGCCAATTTCATCTCCCAGTACTGTTTTTCTCACCTCGCAATTGCAAGTTTATCAAGTTATTCAAGAATTGCATGATACAACTTAAAATAGATCAAGTACATATTTGAGCGCAAGCGTACTCGTAGTTGGCACAGATTTTCCAATGTAAAATGCAGATTTATTGTATAAAAGTCAGCCCAGGTGACTTGCTACATTCATACATACTAACCGTATTCATACTATAAACAACATACGCATCAATGGTTGTGAAGTAGGTTTAAACCAAAATTAGACACCAAGCAAATGCACTTTTTCTGTGAGTGATCTAGAATTAACAGCTTTTTGGTGAATATTCATTGGGGAAACCCTCTCACTTCTTCCATATTCCCTACACTGGCCAACAGAAAGCTGCTTGATTTTAAAGATATAGTTCACCCAAAAATAAACATGTTCTTAAGTAGTTCTAGACTATGAATTCAATCCTTCTGTTGAACCAAAAAAACAACAAACAAGATATGTCGGCAGCAATAATCTAGTTGTTAATATGTCGACACACAGCACCAAGGTGCTCACGACAACCAGAGTTTTTCCTTTGCAGATTCTTCCCCAACTTCCCTGTCTGTAAAATCTTCACCGTCCTATCAAAATACAGGTGATAATCCCCAAAATAATAATTAATAATAATAGTAATAATAATAATAATAATAATAATAAAAGATATTCAGAAAAATGGCTGGGAAACACAGCCATTGGCATCCATAGCAGGAACAGAAAAATACTATGGAAGTCAATGTCTCTTTTTTCCCAGCCATTCTTCAGATTCTTTCCTTTGGGTTCAACAGAATAAAGAAACTCTGGTTTAGTCTTGTGAAGGATGAGTAAACGATGTAGTTTTATTTTTGGGAGAATTAACCACTTAAAATGATTTTTTTCCCTCAGTTATGCTACGCTATTGACGATATACAATGGATATTTTGTGTCAGGAAAATGTTTACAATTTTTTGAAGAAAAATCAAATTAAAACTCTGTCAGAAATTGGCAGTAAAATTGGAAAACAATAAACATGAAGTATAAAGAATTGTATGTTCTTATAAAACATAACATACAGTACTACAATAGTTGCATAATAGTAATGAATGCCAATTCCACCAAAAAACTGAATGGATAGTTCAACCAAAAATGATAATTGTCATCATTTAATCTCCCTTTACTAGTCCCAAACATCTGTTTCTTTCTTCCATTGAACACAGAATGTCACAAGGTTGATGACAAAACTGTTTTTAAATAGTCTAACTACTTAAATCACCTTCTAAATCTGAGCTCTTTCTTTTGTTTAAAAGAAAGTTGAAAACCTGTAACCGTTGACATCCACAGTTTTTGTTAGCCCTACCATGAAAGTCAATGGTTACAACTTTTCATCATTCTTCAAAATATCTTCACCAGAAAGAAAGAACTAAGAATAAAGAGGGTGTGGATGTAAACACCCTTATATTAACATGGCTTGGCTGTGTTTTATGCAAATTAGCTGCTAGTTTCAGGCACAAACTCCTTCATTTTTCTGTTGTTTGAAATTTTGCTTTATCGCGTGCTTGTGTGTGTGTGCGCGCAAATACGGAAGATATAAAGGGAAATGATCATTGAGTTAGATTCGCAGGTTTGTTGATGTGTGTAAATTTATCTCTAATGCTAATCTAGGAAATCGTCTGGAATGTTCAGAGACATTTCCATTTTTAACTCTTGTGTATTGTTTAAATTTACTATGTTTTTGTTATGTTAGTGGCTGTTTTTGCCCCATTGGTGTGCATTATAACGACATTTTTTGATTTCAAAAACTTGAGGGTGAATAAACAGAGAGAACGTTTAAAAACAATTTCGTCATCAACCTTGTGACATTCCCAAACAGAGTGACTTTTACCCTACCGAACAAACACACACTCAAGTGGAATTTGAAGGATGCACAAACGAATGAGAAGACGTGCAGGTTGAGCAACACGAGGGACAGATCTCTGACTTGATAAAGGATTCTCTTAGGTTTGCATTACCTGGATGAACGCTGTAGCAGGTGACCCTTGTGCCTTTCAGTCTTTTAGCCAGTTCGTGATTGAAGAGGACGTTGCAGAGTTTGCTGTTGCAGTAGGCCTGGAAAAACTGCCAGCTGTATCTCCCCGAGCCCAGGTCTTTGGTGGCGATGAGAGAATCGAAATCAATCCTGCCCCAGCGATAAGCCATGGAGGCCAGAGTGATGACCCGAGCGGCGGGACTCTCCTTCAGGCGATCCAGCAGAAGACATGTGAGCAAGAAATGGCCAAGATGGTTGACGCCAAACTCAATGCCAAATCCATCCTCGGTTCGACCATCCGCCACAAGACCTAAACAGACCAAATCAACTTTATTTTTAGCAATTAAGTTTTTTTTTCCCCCTGAAGGAACACAACATTATACAAATCAGACAGCTACTACCCCGTATATATCCACTATCCTGTTATATACACATCAGAAATCACAGGATAACTGCAGTTTACGCTAGTGTTACCCAACCCTGTTCCTAAAGGCACAGCAGTACACATTTTCAACCTCTTCCTAATCAAACACACCTAAATCAACTCATCTGAACATAGGAAAAGACTCCAAATCCTCAAATGAATGGGTCAGATAAGAGAGACATCCAAAATATGTACTGTTGGTGTGCAGAACAGGAACAGGGTTGGGAAACACTGGTTTAGACCAAGCAATTAAATAAATGACACTAAATTTTAGCTTAAGTTTTTGGCTTAAGTGTCCAAGATTTCCTTGATGTCGCATATTTAGATTTTCTACACCGTCAAAAGTGTCCAGTTTAGCTTGGTTGATCCTTGCTGATGACTGTTTTGGGTACAGTATTTCCCGATCAATCAACTTTAAACAGTAAAAAAACTACCTCATTATTTATTGTCCCTCATGTAATTTAAGCCATTGAGTTTCTTCTAACTAACACAAAAGAGATATGGTGAAGAGCACTATAGCTGGCACTAATTGACCTCCATAGTAGGTGCAAAATTACATTGAAGTCAATTAGTGCCAGCTATAGTGTTCTTCAACATATCTTAATTTCATTCAACAGGGGAAACTCAAATTACAACTAACAGCAGTAGGCAGCTAAATGCATACAAACAGGTTTACATTATTTTAAGAGCTAGAGATTTTAGCTAGATTTGTTATATAATTGGTGTAATTTAAGCAAATCCTCATGGGTAATAAAGTTGTCATCATTTACTAATCTTACACTTGGTCCAAACCTTTGCGAGTTTCTTTATTGTGTTGAACACCAAGGAACATACTGATGAATGAAACCGTAAGTCCAAGGCATACACGTAGATGCTGTTTTACAGAATAGTCATGTTAATAAAGGCTTTTCAATTTTTTTTACTAACTTCGAGTGCCTTGGACTTGTTATTTCATTGTTTATCTCTATGAATAAACCCGAAGAGCACCGACACATGAACTACCCCTGAAGCACTTTTGGTTTGATTTTGGATTTATATACTGATGATCGT
>CAIGQQ010011173.1:7302878-7353911 GCA_903798035.1 Danio albolineatus | reverse complement strand
ATACACATGCATGTATGTATGTGCACAGTGCTCAGCATAGCAAGGAGCACACCTTATTTTAAAGATGAATAGTTTTATCCATTTCTCAGTAAATATATAGGTAATATATTTTAATGCATTTGAACGAAACAAATTTATTAAACATAGATTTATTAAAATAATATTTAGTCACCAAACATATTTGTTTGCACCGTACATATTTGTCACACAAGCATATTAACAACACAAAAAAGTGCAACAGTCTAACAATCATATTATTTTGGTCAGCATGTTTTATTAGGCCTAATTCATTTAATATTAACCTCATCTAATGAGAGTGGTGTGCACGCCACAAGTCTATTCTTTGTTTAATTTTGGATTCATCATCAAAGTTCAGTAGAGTATGATTTTTGAATCTTTAAAAAAAAACATATTTTTCATTAACGTAAGTGTCGTAAAGGTGTCAACGTTTACCATGGTGCCGTAAAATCAGTTTGCTCCAACTGACACACTATTAATATTAAATATTACCACTAAAATCATTAATAAAACATAAACACCACAGGGCTCGCAATCCAGAGGAAAAAGAGAATCGAAAGGCTGATGGCTTTTTATTTGCATGTTTTTTTTTATATTACAAGGACTATTTATATTCTGGATGTTTTGGATATAATACGGTAATTATAATAGTTTAATCTAATTTATTTTATTTTTGTAAATCACCAAGCGACCCTCCCACACTGTCCCCCAACCCCCACTTTGGGAACCACTGCTATTCTATAGTCTTTGATCTTATGTATGTGTTTACGTGTGAGAATATTTGCTTGCACAAACACCTATAATGACGCAATACACCTGAAAAAGTAATCACGCGCCCCCTAGTGGAACTTTATTTCAGTGCGCTCGCTCATTATCCGGAAGTGTTTAAAGTCTCACCCACCCTCTGGATGTCAGTGACCGCAGCCTGAGCTCTGCCTTCATCCCTGCAGGCGAGAATCACGCGAGCTCCCCTTCTCGCCAGATCCATCGCGGTGGCCTTGCCGATTCCAGTGTTAGCACCTGCAGTTATTGAAGCAGCTCGAACATCAGTCAGTCTTATCTGTTTATCCGCTTACCTCAGATTCAACGGTTCAACACGAGCTGTCACTTCAGCATTGCATAACACTCCCGGAGCGAGTTAAATACGTAAAAATCAACAAATTCTTACTTTAAAATCTACTATTAATGACTCAAATTAACACATTAGCTACTGTTTGTACAGAATGAACGGTTAGACTGTAAATTAAGCAGTTACCTGTCACGATGACCGTTTTCCCGTCCAGCTTAGCGGTGCTTGTACATCTTGCCATTTTCAACACCGTCACCCGCAGCAGCAGGTAAACCCCGACCAGTCCTCCGCAGATTAACAGCAGAAGGGTAAACATGTTATTCACACGATCAGATCTGATCAGTAACTGCTGAATCTAGTTGTGAAATGGGTCGGTTTGTTCCAGACTGGAACAGGAAGATGATAACGCCCTCTTGGACACAGTTCATTTGCAGTAGATTACAAAAGCAAGGCACAGACGCCTATTATATTCAATTTCTCACACCTCTGTTCTGTTGCTGCTGTTCAGACTGAAATTACATCAGAAATCTGAAGATATGTGACATTTTTTAAGTGGAAAAGTGAGGATTTACGGCTGTGTTGCTATAATGTTGCCAAGAGGCTTCTGTTGCTAGGATTTTGAAGTAATGTGCAACTTTTATGGTAAAGTCTAGATAGGATACAGCTGCGGATGTGCATATCAATATAGCATCTTTTTTTGGTCTCACTCTAAAAAACAGTGTTAAAAACTACCCAAATTGGGTTGTTTTAAACCCTATTGCTGGGTAAATATTGGACAGAACACATCAGGGGTTAAATTAACCCAAGTAATTGGGTTATTATTTTAACCTCAAAAATGGGTTGTCTTTTTCTACCCAATAATTGTTTATTTTTACTTAAATAATAGGTTAGTTTGACTTAATTAATAGGTTATAATTTTCAAAGGTAATTTTTAGCTCTCTTTTAAAATCATTAATCACATAAAAACAAACAAACAGGTCAATATTGTATTAGCTTTATTCATTTTTTTTGTTCCATTACGTTTGTTTAGCACATTACACTTTGTAAATGCGCTTTACCTCAGAGATCATACAAAACTAAATACAAATTGTGAACTGTATTTAAAACAATTCGTTTCATATTTATGGGTTGCCCGTAAACATTTATAATAATAATATTTATATGTGGCATCGCAGTCAGCCCCTGCTGGGAGTTGATTTGACCCAAGGAGCTGGGTTGATGTGCCTGTGTGGTGCTAGGGTTGCATTGCTTCAAGTCTTAGAAATTATTACCCAGAAAATAACCCAAGTTTGGGTTACATAGCACTACCCAAAAACTACCCAAGACTCTGAAGATAACCCCCCAAAATTACCCAAATGCCCTTAACCCAACATTTGGGTAGAAAACAGTGAAATCGATAAACCTTTAGCATGATTTATTCAAATTATTGGTAAACATTTACTGTATATAGGTAATTTTAGTTACCTTAACATCCTGCTTGTTGCGAGCCGTGACTGTCTGACGTCGTGATTAATCCAGAAAGTTGAAAAATGAATAAAGCAGTTGGGTTAAAATAACCCAACTTGGATGTTCAACGGTGAGAGAACCCCCTTTGCCCTTTCAGTTGGGTTGATCAAGCATGGGCAGCCCAACTGTGTGTTTACAGTACCCCAGAAAACCCAGCTGGTAGAGTCATGCACAATTAACCCAAAAATGTGTTAACGGATTTAACCCTGCACTTTTTAGAGTGTAGTGATGGGGATGGTTAAAAGACTGTCATTTCTAATTGAATGTAGCATTTTGTTTGTTTGTTTTATTGCTAAGCTACAAAAAAATCACTGATATTAAATGTTTCAGTTAAATGAATCAGATTTTTACTTAAACATACAAACTGACAGATGCAGAGACATCAGTGAGCAAATGAAAGCAGAGGCAGATTCTGCTTGACTGGTGTATTCGGCATTGATTCCACTGTTATAAATGTAATTGTTTTTAGTGTAATGACTTATAATTGTGAAAATAAACTGCATTAGGTAATATGACTTAAAGTATTATTTATTTATTTATTCTATTTATTTTAAAACATTATTAAAAAAGCAGGAGATTATCTGGCAACTATAATGTAATGTGGTATATTTAGCTCCAGTCCACAGCTCTCGGTGATATTTGTTTTTGGGCCTTTCATACGAAAAAGTTTGAGCAGCCCTGGTTTAGGGTTTGGGTAGGGGTAGAGGTAAAAAAAAAAACAATTTATTGGGTAATTTAATAAATAATACTCGGTACAACTACTGTTTTAGGTTATTGTGATGGTTGGGTTTAGGGATGGGGTGGGGGGTATGCAATACAATTAATGGGAGGTTTAATGAAAAATATAAACCATTTTCGTTAACTTCCAGCCTGATTGATTCATTCAACAGCTTTTATTGGATTGAATGGGGGCTGTGTTTTGAATGATTAAAACACAAAGTAATTTGAGAAACTTAGCTTGACATCTCTTAAAGTGTCAAGATGTTGTGGTGCTGAAGTCATATGCTGCATCCTAGTTTGCGTATAGAGGTCCAGGGACCTTTAGAGAGAGGCTGGGGATCTGTGGATGAGGTTTATTTAAAAACAAAAAAATGGGGGTAAATGTTGAAAATGAATAAGACAAAATACTTATTTTGATTAAAAAAAAATTGAACACTGGAACAAAGTACAAATAAGATTGAAATATTTTTTTATAATAATAATAATAATAATAATAATAATAATAAAACAAATTCGAAACAAATGTAAATTTAAAAGTCAAATTGCAATCTAAAAACCAATTAAATACATAAGAAAATCAATTTCATTAAATAAAATCAATTTCATTAAATAAAAAATAAATGATTAAACTTTTTAAATGCATCATATAAAAATCTGATTAAATAATTAGAAACAATACTATAGTAAGGAGAATATATTTATAGTTTTAAACATTATTTACAATATCAAAACTGAATGATTAAACTTTTTAAATGCTGTTAAAAACAATATAAAGATTTTTTTTAATGCAAGAGAATATGTATATATGTATATATAGATATATATAGATATATAGATATAGATATATATATTAGTTGCTACAAAAATCTGGGATGAATCAGACAAAAATAAATATATTTGAGTAACCATAGCACTTGAAATAAATATAGTTCCCTGGCTCTCTCCTTTAATTTAAAATTGACCAGATTCTTGACTTGTTTCATCATACACCGGACAAAAAATCCATTGGATTAGATAAAAACAAACACCTTTTCTTAAACGAACAATATAATTGTAAATTGATCTGTAAATATCACCATTGTTTTTCTATAATTGCACTTTATAACTTATACCTATATCCTGCACTTGCTGCTATCGCGCTCCTGGTTAGACCCAAACTGCATTTCGTTGCCTTGTACTTGTACATGTGTAATGACAATAAAGTTGAATCTAATCTAATTTGCCTCACATAAAATTTAGGCACGTTTTCTCTTAAAATGGGATGTTTTTTTTCAAACCCTTTGTGTATGCAATTGTAGTAGCAACTAATCTAAGAGAAGACCACTTAACCAGTCTGTAAGCATGACACAAAAACACAGGCTGTGGATTTCTAAAGCAGGTTATTTTAAAATATGGTTTGTATTTACATAGTTTGACACAAGAACTTGGTAAAACTTACAGAACACATGAAACAGACACATAAAGGACCAAATGGTGCACGACAGAAATAATACAAACTGGAGCACTTTTTGTGTGTGCGCTGAATCATGTGGATTTGTCTATTCACACATATACATAAACATATGTACAAGTCTCCTCACATTTCGCTCCAGAGGACATAAATAAAAGCATCCGTTTTAATGAGAGGGGGGAAGAAAAAAAGAAGAGAAGACGCTTGTTTATATAAAAACTATTGTTACTGGCACAAAATAGAACATGTTGAGTTCTGATGACCAAAGTTTCCCTTTAAAAATGCAAGTCTTGCATTGAGACACCAAAAAATGTGCAATCTGCCAAAAAGAGTCCAAAGGAATTAGAAAAACGTCACCTCATGCAAGAGTATAAACAATAATTAGCAAACCGTTGAAACTGTACAGAGTTAAGTTACAAGGTTGTGTTGTAGCGGAGGATTGGGCTTGCTCAGCTGCTCCCCCTGTTGGCCAGGTGTGGGAGCGAGGCTGCAGGCGCTGAGCTCCTCTTTGAGTGGCTTGTTGGCAAACTCTGCGATGCTGAATATAAACTGCAAGCAGCCCAGTTTGACGTGACTTCCGTGATGGAGGAGAGCAGTGCCTTCCCATCCTGCACCGCTGCCTCCGATCATACGGGAGCCGCTGTTTTTACAGTTACAGGGAGTGATTGGAGCGTCCTGGGACTGGCAGCTCATGAGCGTGCTGTCTTTTGCTGAGGGAACACCATTGGGAGACGACTCCTGCTCCTTTTTCCTGCAGCGTCCTGCAAATAAATTTGAGTTTAATAAGTTTTCTAAATTCATCGACCTTATTCTTTCACGTACAAATGTGCGCAGCCATTGGAGACTTATTGGCTGGAGACTTCTGGTCTCATTCACTTCCACTGATTTTTAGCAGTAAAAAAACAGCTTATTATGCTGCTTGATGTTGCAAAGTTGTGTTCTCTTATTATATCTTTTTGCATCATTATAAACGTAATTGTTTGTAGAGCAAGTAGATTCCTGTTTATTATTCCAAGTAATTTCCCTATAGACAAATGAATCGGATGTTTGAAAACAATCGCAGAAAATAGCTTCCACATTGCAGAATAAGGCAGTGTGCATGATATTCTCTTTTTAAGCCCCATTTTTTAAAGTAGCCAAGGCACAGAAGTTGCTTACTTGGCCATGTCATAACTTTTACTTTCCTAAAAATTGCCGCTTTGATTTTATGTTGACTTTATTTTATTGGGACACATCCAGTAATTTGGTCTGCTTGCACCGGCCCCCCTAAAAAGTGCAGTAGGGGATTGTCTTCAGAAACATTTTTTGTTTTGCTGGTTAAAAGTCTTTTCATATTCCTATAGTAATGATTAAAGTAAATGATCTAAATGTATTTATATGTATTTTTATATTTTAGGAGAGGCATAAGACAAAAAAAATGTTCATCCAGTTAAATACTGTCGGGACGACATTTCCCATAATTCTGATAAGTAGCCCAAACTGTCTGTCAGCAAATGCAGATTTGAACAACTGCGCATTCGTTCATGCAGATCCGCTGTTTGTGCGTCCACGCGCTGCACGTTCATGTGCACACAAGAGAGAGAGAGAGCGGTGAAAACATGCTGAATCAACTTTTTAAAATCCCGAATTAATATTGGAGTTACTTTTGCACCCTGAAGGATGACACCATGGCTGAAGTATTTCCTTTAGACAGGTAATGTTATGTTTTAATCTACATCAGCTTTGCGTGACTAAAATTGTTTTGTGTTGTTTTACGAATGGGTTATCTGCACAGAAGTGTTGTTCAGCCACTGAAATCTTCCAGCGAAAGATTGATGTGACTATTTTCAGTTTCATAAGCTCGAAAATGTAAAATCATAAAATCGACAATGTAGATTTTTATTTAGTTTAACAACAAAACATCACTAAATAGTGATATTCCGCCTAGCCTGCTTTACTGAGCTGAAGCTGGTTTTATATTCACATTGGTTCATTTTTGAACAATGACAACCTGGCATAGGTTTGGGCGATGTCGAACAATTTTGCATCGTACAATGTCTAATGTGAAACATCGTGATGGACGATGGCATCGTCGTTCTTAGGCAGCGATGAATGAATGAATTATTTATGAATAGTTAATTAATTCATAACAAATTAATTATTTGTAGCCTACCGTTTCAACTACCTGACCCGCATGGTTTTTGTTTAACCCATAACCAAATCATAAATAAATAAAGATAAGTTACACACAAATTACCACCTGTCAATCATTTTTACCGCAGCATGAATAGACCGAGTGATCTGTGTCCTTATAATATAACGACAAACTTGGTTGGTAAAAAAGGTGCACAACCAACAGGAACCAACAGTATCTGAGGTTTACGCTAACATTGCAAAGTACAAGCGTGAAAGCGAAAGATTGAAGCAGTGTACTGATGCTGTGACACGTCATGAATTAAATATCACGTTTAACAACTACAGTGAGACGCGATCCAGCAGTACATGCTTGATAAACTGCGACATGCACTGCTCTGTGGAGCTCAGGCGAGCGCATGACAGTGTGTGTGGCTGTGTCTGTCTGTGTGTGTGGTCACCTGAAGTGTGGACAGAGGGCTGTTCAGAAATGCTAGATGAAACGCCAGTGTGGATGTGGATCATTTTCGTTCTTAAATGCCATTTAAAAACTAAGCTTTGTTGGTGTAAACGGGGCCTGAGTGTGTATTTTTCGCGAGCGGGTTTGTGATGGAGGGGGGGCGGAGGATCAGTGATGCCTGCTCAGCATCGTGATTTCTATCGGTGATGGATGATGGCATTGTCTATCGACCCAACCCTACTGTGACGTGCTCCCTATATTGTTTACCATGCTACTTTAAATATTCAGTCTGAAATGGCATGCAAGTATGGCTTAGTAATTAGTGTAATTCCTGCACGTCACTGAGCAGTTGCTTTAGCACAGCACGTGAGAAAGGGTTGTCTGCTGTCACCTTTAAGGTGTACGCGTTCGTGATTCAGGAGGCGTAGCTTTAGACAGGAGGGGAGGGACTGTGTTTCAGAGATATTATGCTAATCAGTTAGCACTGTGGCAGATCACCTACTATACCTTTAATAGCTATCGATCCGCTTGTTAAGTGGTGACGTATGGAATACTGTTTCCGGGTCCAAGCCGCTACTCATTTGAATTGAAAAAATGTTTGACCACTTTTTAGTCCTATCACTAGGCCCACACCGCATCTACGCGCGCAGAATTCTGCAGATTTTTAGCCCATCATTGATTCTGTTTATTTTATTTGAGTAAATGTGTGTACATTTATATTTATTCAGTTTTTAAATTTATTTCAGTAACATTATTGACTAATATAAAAAAAAAATTCTTGTGATTTATTTACAATACAGTTTGTAAAGTAATATTTCCGGTATTTTAGAAGATATATTATATGAGAGGTTTGGTTTGTTCACCAAATAAAGTGGATCTACTTGGATTCGCATTGTAAACATTAAATAAAAGTTAAAAAGGTATTACGATTTATTTCATATATTAAGGTTTTAGTTCTGATACTCCCAAAATCATTCCGCATAAATCCGCAGATTTAAAAAAAAAAAAGCTGCGCAGAAATAGCAAAAAATGTCCGCAGATTTCGTCTGGCCCTACCTATCACACATTAAAGTGAATGTTATTTAGAATCATGGTGTACACCACAGCCTCTAGACTTGCTTTATCACAAATACCAAAGTTTTAACAATTTATAAAAAATGTATCACTTTCTGGCCATCGGATATTAGGCATGGATATATATATTGCGATAGTGATTTTCGAAAGCATTACAGCGCTTTGTAAATGTTTATTATTATCATTTGATGAGTCTCCCTATACAGTTTGATAGAGTGCTTGGACCCGGAAGCGGCTTCATGAGACAAATATGTATTCTACTATAGATAATAAGATATAACACTAAAACTCCCAGAAACATGCCTGTCTTAATGAGTGATTTGTTGAAATATTAATTCAAATAACGCGTTCAAAATGACTGATTAATTTATAAATGAAGCAAAGTCTTCCTATTTGTTGAACCTGATGTTTTCTCTCTGGCTGGAAAACCTCTCTCCGCTCAGACCTTGAATATTTTTATAGATCTCCATGATTCACGTGAATAATTATATTTCAAGGTGAATTTAGAATTTGTCTGAAAGGAGACAACTTTGCACCCATTTACATTTGTTTTTTGCAAAATGAGTGATATTTTTAAAATATCAGCTTACAGGTCACTAAAATGGCAATATATAATCCAGTCAGGGGCGCCGCTAAGGGGGGGAAAGTTAGGACGATTCTAAGGGCCCATGCACTCTAGGGGCCCCCAGAGATCTGCTTTATAATTAATATCAATACTATAATATAATATAAATTATTAATGTATCTCTAAATTACTAGTAAAACAATTTATTAGAAAAAAAAACGGCTTATATCGGCCTCTCGTGTCTGTCACTGTCAAATCGCACCCCCCTCCTTTCACTGTATGGTTCAGTCCGTCAGTAGCGGGAAGAGAGTTGATGCTTTGAGAGCGATCGTCAGGTAAACTGTCAAAGCAGCGATGGTTAACACAGATTAAATCCGGTCATCAAAAACGGAATGAGAGGCTACAAAAAGCAGAGAGAGAGAAAAAGGGACGGCAGTTGCTATCACCGTTTTTTGAAAAGAAAGGTAACGTTATGTCTATTCACAGAGCTTTCTTTTTGCGGTAATGATAGCGCCGCTAGTTTAATTAATTTTGCTAATGATGAGCTCTTTATATATACGCCCTCACCCGCTCTTCCCTACGAAGTTCCCCAAACTCATCTCCCAGTTGAAGGAGCAGGTAACGGAGATCCTGCCTTTAAAAATAGCATGTGCATTGCAGTCTGCGTTTAACTATTAATTTCACTATGATATTAACTTAATTGTTGACGTGGCCACTATTAAATGACTGCTATTTTCCCACAATGTTGATTATGTAGAATGATATTAGTTATAACAGCAAAGCAAACATAAAACTGAAAGACAAAACTTTAAATATATCAAGTTAGGTTTCCTTGAAAGATAATGATGTATTAAATTTTTTTTTGCCCAGTGGACCATTTCTAGTAATATAACTGATTAGTCAAACTCATACCATATCAACAGAATAGTGTAAAACAATATCTCAATGTCCATACAGACAAGTTTTGAATTAATTATGTATCTTTTAAATATGTCATAGCCAGGATGCTCCTCAAGCCAGTCTTTTGAGCCTAGATTGTTAAAGTAGAGCCCATAGTGAATGGCGTAATTTAAATGTAATTACTTTACTGCATGTACTCAGTTACACAAGCACGTGTGTAAACACACACACACATACAGCTATACACACATACACATATTAGCCCCCCTTTATTTTTTAGTTTTTTTAATATTTCCCAAATGATGTTTAACAGAGCAAATTTTCACAGTATGTCTGATAATATTTTTTCTTCTGGAGAAAGTCTTATTTGTTGTATTTTGGCTTGAATAAAAGCAGTTTTTAATTTTTTAAAAACCATTTTAAGGTCAAAATTATTAGTCCCTTTAAGCATTTTTTTTTCTTGATAGTCTACAGAACAAACCACTGTTATACAATAACTTGCCTAATTACCCTAACCTGCCTAGTTAACCTAATTAACCTAGTTAAGCCTTTAAATGTCACTTTAAGCTGTATAGAAGTGTCTTGAAAAATATCTAGTCAAATATTATTTACTGTCATCATGGCAAAGATAAAAGAAATCAGTTATTAGAGATGAGTTATAAAAACTATTATGTTTAGAAATGTGTTAAATTGGTGAAAAAATAAACAGGGCTAATAATTCTGACTTCAACTGTGTGTATATATGCACATAAAAATGTAAAATTTTCAGTAAATATTTGATTACTGTTCCTTTTTTTGTACTACGTTTACATTTGAACAATAAATCATCTGCTAGCTACAGTCATGTAGTTTCTCTTACTAAATACTGATAAGTAGTGTACAAAATCAATAATAAACTGCATAGGTCAGTATAACTACATCGCGGACAAAGAGTTTAGATAGCTAGCTTTGTAGTAGGGGGCCCATCCTCATATTTTTTCATGGGGCCCAAAATTACTAGCGCCGCCCCTGAATCCAGTCAACAACCGTAATATTATCCAATTAGCAATCAACAAAAAAAAGTCTCTACCATGCTTTTCTTTTGCTTTGAGAGTTTCTGTACTCGAATGTATATAAAACAGAAGAAAATACCCGTTGTTAAGTCTGCTTCCTCGTGACTTAAAATCGAAATAAGTAAATATGAACTCACGGATGATGTTCTGCACTTTGGCGAGTAGATTGCTGGATGGACTCTGGCTCATTTTCTCCGAAAAGTCACATGAATACAGTATGTTGTCGACGGTTGTCCCGTGTTCACTGTAGTTCAGCAGTTCATACTGCTTAGTATTCTGAAGGAGGAGAGAATGATTGAAACCACTCAAAAGAGATCAAACCATCTTTGTCTCTTAAATGTTTAAAATGGCATACCTCATCGTAAAATATACAGGCATGTTTCCCTGAAACATAGTTACAATGCCCGTAGTTTGTAAGGCACACGTCCATATCAGCACCTGCGATGAGAAATGATATTTAAACTGAACACTGAAGGGAGATGCATTTCAGCAGGCAGAGGCTGATAATCACCTGTCCCGATGTGCAGACTCCTGTAGCACATGTTGACAGCCTTTCCTGAGACCGAACAGAACGAAGCTCTCGCTTGCACCTCCCTGTTTTGGGCTGTAAATGGATAAGAATATATTCTAAACGGATGTGAACACAAACTTCAGTAAGTGTGTAATCAGTAAAATCTAATACCTTCACCGTGTTTCCTATGAGCTGGAGAAACTGATAAAGGAGAACTGCTCTGAGCAGGAGATGTTTTTGAGTCAAAAAGCTGCTGAATTCGCTGCCAGGCCAATATCTTGATAAATTTCTCATCTAATGAGTTAAGCTCAACCTCTGCAAAACAAACGGGGTGTCAGAATAATTTCGAAAATTTTGGCGTACATTAAAAACACTCACACAAACCCACCTCCACTGCCCTGCATGATGTCTTTTATTCGTCCGGACAGCTCTGACATGTTGGGTTCTGTGCAAGAGGAGACGTCCCCACTGCCTGCCATCACTGAGTCCAAGCTGGGCTTTCCACCTGAGAAGACAAAGCCCCCAATGAATATTTTTGTTGGTGATAATCAAACACATGCTATACAAAGAGGCATTTACCACAGGAAGAAGATGGAGATCTCTGTCCATTTGACCCAGCGTCTGAGGTGATCTTTTGCGCTTTAATAGCATGTGCTCCTGTACATACAGTCGAGTCCGAGACTTTTGCAGCTGCATCTGAAGCTGGTGGAGTTTTAGCGTGATCACATGGTGGAGTTCGGGGCTCAGATTTGACACAAGCAGGAGGAGGGAGATCAGTGCCGCTACGGGACTTTAAACTGGCATCCTCTGCTTTGATAATGGCTCCAGAGTTGGCATGGTTGGGTGGATTGGGCATGGGTAAACAGGGCGTTTCACGGTCAGTGCTCTTGTTTTGGGTTCTAACAGGATCTTGTGTTCCATTGGACTGAACCCGTTGGTCTACAGGGCCGTTTGTGGTCTTACAGTTCTGACACAGTCCCTCAGTACATGAGCTACAGGGAACTTTTGGCGAAGTTTTCTGGCTGCCCTGCGAGGCGGCACTCTGGCAGGAGTCTCTAAGTTTTAGATCAGTCTTTTCTGTGTGCTCTGAATCCCAATGAGATGTTTGTTTGTTCCTTAAATGCCTCATAATGCTGCACTGCAGTGAGATGATGTCTTTGAGCCACTATACCAAAGCACAAACAAAATAAAAGTAATGGTTCAGAGATACAGTATGATAGATCAGAAGTAAACAGTGAGCAGTTTATACACACCTGACGCTGTTCGTCTTCACTGGCTAAATGCTGTGGGGCAGAAGCTTCTGGAAGGCCAGTGCAGATCAGTTCTCCTTCACGGACCCCTGCTGATGCCATCAGAGTAGGTGGGTTCTGATACTGTGACTTTATGGCATCTGGAACCTGTCAAAACCAAATGATTTCTTGAAAGAGTTTCCACAACTTCTGTAGTGGTGTCATACAGGTTTGTTTGCACCTGGTATTAAAGGGATTTAAACCACTGAGTTTCTTTATTATTAACAGAAAAGAAGATATTTTGAATATAGAAGTCAGTGGTTACAGTTTTCCAGCTTTCTTTAAACTATCTTCCTTTGTATTTAACAGAATAAAGAACAAAACTATCCCTTTTTAGATGCATTTTCATCAACCTGAAGATAAGTACACAAAGCTAAATACTGGTATAAATGAGCTAGGCCTCTTTTGATCCCTTACAGAAGTTTTGATTGATTTGATTCATTTTCCCACTTAGTATGGTTCGTTTGGGCAGGTGTGAATGTAGAAACGCCAGTGCACACCAAAAGTGGAACAAAAAAAGCGGTGGTCTCGGTGCGCTTTCAAACGAACCCTGGAGCGGTTCGTTTGGGGTGAGAACATGATCCGAACCAAAACAGACCCAACCAGACTAATCCAGCTGCTGTAGTTCGATGCGCTGTCCCATTTTAAGGGGTTTGAAGAAAAATATTTGTTGACAGCGCTTTAACATCAATTTTAAACCGAGAGAGAGGGGAAAACTGATGGATCATTGGTAATATTTCCAGAAGATGACCATGTCGCTTTTTAGCTAAATTAATTCACGTCTCCTCCTAACACCTTTGCTGTTTGCAATGCATTAAAACATTGTTGTCCAGCCGCAGCTGCGCTTCATTCTCAAAATGTAGTTTGTCTAAAGTGATGTATACAAACTATGTAGTATACTATGACCAGGGATACAATCAGCCAGTGCAGCGACATGTCCGGTTTGTTTACTTGCGGGAGTTCCATTGGCATTTTCCCGCATGTTAATTCTGACCAATCGAAAAGCAGTTTAGGAAATGCGTTCAATAACATCAGCCCAATTAGTGATGAGGATTTTGTCACATGACTGCATTTTGGTTCTTTTCAACTGGTCTGGACCAAAGCAATCAATGTGGTGTGAAAAGGACCCAAAACGGCAGAAAAATGCTACATGTATTATTTGTTGCCCTTGATCTGGACCAAATGAACCGAACCACAGGTGTGAAAGCACCCTTATAATAAAGTCACTCATATGGTCAAATATGTTCAACCAGACACAGAGGTCCAACTGCTTTTCCATTACTGACTAAATGTGATCGATACTAAAATGTATTCTGAGAAAGCCCACCAACACAAGATATTCATACTTGTCTGCATGTCATCCACATTATTTCTATTAATGCATGTAAATACTGAGTGACTTTAAAAGACGGCAGATCACCTTTAAAGTCTTTTTGCTTTGGGCATGAGTTGATCGCTGTATAGGAGGATGTTGTCGATGTATCCTCTGGAGGAAGTCAAGCTTGACAGCATGCTGGGATATACAGTCCTGAAACTGGTCAAATAACTGGCAACGGTTGCTGATGGTTAAGGATCTCTGGTTCAGCTTTGAGGAAAGAAAAAAGAATGTATTATTTGCATGTTGGTTCAAGTGTTTAGGATATGGAAATACCATGTATGTTCTAAATAGGTCTTATTATTTTTACGCAAGCTTCCTTACTACCAGGTTCTGGATGTGGTTGGGACACATCCACCTGCCTGTGGGGAAGGCAGTGAGAGGCGGGTCCAAACAATCCATGTGAAATAAGAGAGGGCAAAAGTCACACTGGATCAGTGGAGCCAATCGGCAGCTCCTGCGAGAGAGAGAGAAAATAAACACCACATCATTAATAATAATGAAAAAAACACACAACGCATTTTGATTTTAAAGGGCCACGAAACCCCCCTGTCTCAGCAGGGTGTTTTCACACCTACAGTCTGGAAAAGCTCAGGAGAGTGGGTGTGTCAAGCTCTGTTTAGGTGGGAGTGTCAGGGGAGGGAAAGAGGGAAGGTTTTGCATAAAAATGGGAGTTTCCATTTGGGCATGCGCTGATTTTCAAACTGGCAACACACAGACGCAGAGGGAGAAAGACAGTGACATTGACATTAGTAATCTAATTATTTGCTAAATTATTAATTTGTCGACTTTAACTGCATTTTGGCACTTTCACTTTTACTCAGGAAGATTTCCTGCATGTCCCTCGTGACAAATAAGATATTAAATGTAAGTAACTGCTGGAGGAGTGCAGATTTAATGGAGTGTTTGATACCGCACAGCGTATGTTAGAAAAAAAACCCTCCGCATTTCTCATAACTTAGACACCCTCGGTAAGCAGTGTCAGACAGCCGTGTGTGTTTAGACTATCCTGTCACAAAACGCAGCGAAAATTCTTCACGACGGTAACCGTTTGATTAGGATGTATATATGTTTTACACATTTACACAGAGAGCAGCATTCTCTCACTTGCCACATCTGTAGAGACAGGAAAATCAACACAAACTGGACCGCGGCTGTTTTTTGAAAAGGAGACGAGCTGCAAATCGGGATTTTACCATTTCCAGATGCGGAAAGCTCTCGGGTAAAAATGATCCTTACAAATGCATTTCTGTCGCGTGCACTGTAATCCACCGTGAGTCCAGTTGCGCTCTCAGCGGGGAAATGAAAGCAAAACTTATACTATATGCCATCTCAAGGTAACTCTGGCGCAGACTAACTTACTTGACCAGAGATCAAGCAGAAGTAAAAATCCGCCTCAGACTTTAAAGGCTGAGGATTTATACATCTGCATCGAGTGTTTGCCGTGACCCAAGGCACTTGCCTTGTGCGTAGCTGTGCATTGATATCCTACAGTGTGCTGTTTGTTTTTGTCTGTAATAACACCTCCGAAATGCTAGCTGGCAGCGGGTTTTTATGTGCTGAGTTTCTTGTTGGGGGGTCTGATTTTTGCTACCTTAATGTAGGCCAACAAGAAGCTAATACTCATTCACTCATTCATTCAGAGTGTTGCAGGAACAGACAGATGTGTAACAACTTTAATCATAAGGTAAACACAAGACAGCTCCTCCACAGGACTCCACACTTGTAAACACTTGGTCCAACCAGCTCTCTGCTGTCCTGCAGCTCTCCGTGCCACCCACGCGTGTAAACGCTACCAAACAGACCAAATTACAGAGCTTGCACTACGTGTCTTTGCAACAGGTAGTTACATTTTTGAGAGGCGCATGGGTATGTGACCGCGTGAAGGCTGCGCTGGACCATGCGCATACTCTCGATATAAAACAGCCTTACCAGAGTGGAGTCACGTGACTCCATACATAGTAGGGAAAATAATGGATAAAATTGACTTGGGAAAATTTGATCGAAAAATAATGGAAATTGACATTCAGAACCCATAATCGATTAATCGCCCAGCCCTAAAATTTGAATTTAGAGTTGGAATTTACACTTAGCATCAAAAGTTTTTTTTTTTTTTTTTTTACGAAATTGATAAATGTATTTTACTAAACTTTTATAATATAAAAAATATGATATTTAAAACACAAAGTGTCATCATAATTGAAAAAATTCTGACAAAATATAACCATTTCCACAAAATGAACTGTTTTTAACTTTAATAACTTATAATCAGTAAAATAGTGTAATTATACTGAAATTAGGGCTGTGCAATTTAATTATCTTGCACAATTATATCTAATTGAGATTTTTTAAAAAACAGATATTTTGATTGGATTTAATTTTTTAGTCAAGCTTCAGCTGAATATTCTGTATCGTAGCTTCTTACTATTAAAATGCAGTGAATGTTAGTTAAAAAAAAGAACTGAAAAGATATTAACTAACTTCAACTTCTATTCAAATTTGTTTACAAATATTCAGAAATGAAACACTACTTTTCTCAAGAGCAAACAGTAGTGATTTATGGCGTTAGTTCTCTCCTGGTGCCTTCGTTTTGTTTTTTCATATGATGTAACAGCTGCAAACAACTCTGAAATTGTACTTTGCTGTTGCTTGCTACTAAATTGAATGTCACTAGGTGGGGGAATTTATATAATACATATACATTTCATATCACAGCCTCTTGCGATTTTTAGCTAATCGAAACGTTTCAAATTGCGATTGCATTTTGATTAATCGCATAGCCCTACTGATATTATGAATTACATTTTAAAAACTGATATTTTAAACTGAACATTTCTATTTTTTCTTATTCATTATTTTCATAAATTCAGACTTAGTGACTAAAACAGACTTAAAAACGTTGAGCAGTAGAGTTTATAAGTGTATGAAATAATAAAAGACATCATACCTGCTGCATGTGTAGCACACTTTAACAGGCAGTGGAACCAGTCCACAAGTATCCAGCTCGTGTTGTGGCCGTTTAACGCTCTTGCTGGATAACTCGTCTTTTCTTCTCCTTTTGCTGGTGCCTGAGAGGAAAAGAACAGAGGCATCAGAGGCATCTCTGAATGAGGCTATATGCACAGCCAGTGTTTTTCAGCCAATGATAAGCTTCCGGTGAAAGCGTAATGAGACTATTTTCAATTTCATAAGGTTTGTTTTACAGCATTGATGTTGTAATGTAATTCAAATATAGTCCGTTTAATAGATTTAGGCATTCATTTAGTTGTTAAAGTGTAAAATTAGATGAAAGACTGTGTAACCGATCAGGATCGGCAGGTTAGCACAGAAACTCCATTGAAAATACTGGGGTAAAATAAACTGTCATACTTTAAAGACATGGTGGGGGAAAATGGGATTTAACCCAGTGCTTCTTGTCCGGTCTGAGACTCACTTTATATCGTATATCAATCAGGCAGTGAAGGTTGCAGATTTTAAAGGAAATCTTAAACCTTAAAGTGGCAATTTATAATGGAATGATAATTCAGCTGAAGCACTGAGGCTGGCTGAAATTAAATGTTCGTGTTCATATACCCCATTGCACACAATCTGTACAGTGTGCTCAGGATGTCCTGTACCTGGAAGTGCGGTTGTGCAGGTGAGGTCATTCGGAAGCTGGAACTGCGTGGGGTTCCTCTGCATGGCAGCGGCTATTAGGAGGTCAAATGGTCTTTTGAGGGTGGTTGTGGTATTTGAGAGTTCAGGCTCCGAACCCTGAGTCTCATCCTCCACATCCAGGAGGTCTTCTTCCATGTCGTTCTGCTCTGATGGTGTGGGGGTGTCTGCTGAAGAAGTGTTGGAGTTGGGGGTCGCAGGTCGGCTGCTGGGTCGTCTCTCCAAGAGTCGTACTTGAGCGACGGCGACCCGCAGCCCTGTGCCGCCTGTCCCTACAGAGGGATCCAGTCGTAACGTCCCGCAATCCTGCTCAGGAGCTGGAGGAGGAGTCTGCTTCCCCAGCTGCCGCTCCAGCAGGCCGTTAATTTGCTCTTTCTTCTGTTCCCTTTTCTGTTACAAGGAAAAACAACAACAATATGCCAACAATTAAAAAAATATCTATTTTATAAATCAGTGGTTCTCAAACTGTGGTACGTGTACCAGTAGTGGTACGCAGGCTTACTTCTAGTGGTACGCGGAGGAATCGCTGAATAATTCAAGTTAAAAAAAGGAACATACTTTTAATCCTTTGTGTACGATAACACAGATGTGATAAGTGATTTTATAAGGCTAAACCTTTTATTTTATTTTCAATTTTCAAATGTTTTTGTATTCTTTCATTTGAAGCAATTTTTTCTCCCTGTATTTGTAACGGTTGTTGATGGTGTATCCCGTATTTTTATATCCCAATGTTGACCGCTATAGTTTAGTCACTTGATTTTCTGACACATAAAGCCTACTTTAATGCACAGTAAGTAGATTTAATTTCTAATTTCTCTGTTCAAACTATTTAGAATGTTCAAAGTGGCTGATAAATAATAATAATAATAATAAATATTCATAATATTAAGAATTAATCTGCAACGATTTTGAACTGTGCAGGCCTGTAGCTGCTTAATTACGCCTACTATACTGTATTTTAATACTGGTCATTATGGTGGTACTTGGAGAGACAATTTTTTTCTGAGGTGGTACTTGGTAAAAAACGTTTGAGGACCACTGTTATAAATGGTTTCATTTTCTACAAACAGGAACCTGTGATGCGGACAATAAAATCAATTTATTTTATGTAATGTCAAAATCACAACTTCGGATTAACTTGAAGAAACTGACAGAAATCTATCAACATCATATAGTACAGTGTACTTCTCGGTAACAATAATAATAATATTAATAGTTAATGTTAAGAATACTTTAGGTAATATTCTTTTCTCGATTTAATGATGACAAAAATGTGAAAATCCCTAAAATGAAAATTTAATAAAGAAAAATTTTGATTTCGTTGGTTCCTATACAACATAACACTTACCAAAAAAGTTGTAGAATTAAAGAGTAAATTTTTTTTTCAGTAAATATGCAATAATCAGACATTAATTTTATTTATATCAATTGTAAAGTAAATCAAACAAATTTTACTATTGAAATAATACTGTAAAATTCAAAAAGGCCTTTATTAATTATTGTTTTATTAATAATATTTATATCTGCCTTAATTTTACACCAACCTTCTTGCGAACATTGCAGCGATGGCACATCCACTCACCAGGGGGCAGCATTTCTCTGCTCAACGGCGGGTTACTGAGGAAATGTAAACAAAGTCCGGGTTAAAACTACAGGCTTCACTTAACACTCAGCAAACATCCACAGTTCTGTTACAGACAGCCATTCAATACTACAATAAAAAAAACAGCCGCATATTTAAAAGACTTGGAATGAAAACCATCTATATATATATCCAGTCTCCAAAAAGAGGGTAAATGAATACCTCAGTTTGTAAGAAAGGACTCTTTGTTACCCAATTCACTGCACAAATGCTAACATATCGATGTCCAAATGCTTCCGTGCAGTTAAGCTTGAAAGCACCAGGCGGTCCAATTCTGCGCTACGTCAACTGCAGCAAAAAAAAACCTTGTTCTAACTTAATAATTTCCCCACATTTCTTGAAATATCTTCCAACCCTGATCTAAAAATGCTTAAAACCATCAAGCGCTTCATATGCAACTCCTGGTTTTTGAAGCCCATGAAATGAATACCACAAACTCTAGAAGTTACAACACTAATGAAAGGCAGCGTTTTTCAGGGCCCATGGACCACGCACCACGAGCTGCATGTGTTTCTCCTCAAACTCACATGGAATCATTTCAGCTCCCCAAAACACAGTACAAACAACAAGAAAATACAGGAATTCAAACATTCTCCATACTAGCTGATCAACTGCAACCCAATGATTGCGCGCTGGGCATGTCTGCTACACTCATAGTGTGAATATGTCGGTCTGGTTTTGATTTCGATAAACCCTGGTGCATTACTTGATTGCAAAACGAGGATGTACGCGCAGAGTTTTTGAAAAGTAGTTTAGTGTTATTATGCACATAAACTAGAGAATGGCAACCTGTGTTTACTGTGTGTATCATATTAAGCTGTGAAAATGGAGAAAGCTGATTGCAGACATTAAAAAGCGGTTCTGATGCTACTGTCTGCATGCTCTCTCACTCATATTCAGGGTAAATCATCAAACGTTAATCCCCTATATGTGCGTTGAACGTATGACATTGTCACTGGCTAAAATGCATGCATAAGTAACTTTACTTCCTGAGCAAGTGCACACCCAAGTCCAATATGCTTTCCATTCATGCGAATCAAGCCACAGTGACATTGCATGAAATTTAGACCACCTCCTAAATGTAGTTCTGGTTTGCTAGCCCAGGTCCACATTACAGCTTTTACAGTACCCGTTTTGTTTCAGACTGACTAGGCAGAGTTGAAGCAGCCCAAGTAGCAACAAATTTTCACTGCAATGTTGTGACATACATCTTCGTATAATAGATTACTATTATAGAAAAAAAAAAGATGGACTGAGGGTTGGTTTTACATATTAGTTGTTTACTGGATTGTATGTGGACACTGCACTTAAAAGCGAACAAGATCTCATCATGAAGCATGATCGTTTAAGTGCATTAAATTATTGGAGAAAATCAAGTTAACAACAACAACAACAACAAAAAACACGCTAAGATGAACTGTTCAAAGTTATATCCAAAACATGCTGTTAGAAAATGTTAGAAAACTAAAAATATGATCTTTTTATAGTTTGGTTGTTTGTTTATTTATACAACAGTGCTATTTTGGTAGCCTAAAACCAGTTTTAACGTGTATGTTTTGTGAAGTTTTTAGCTTTATCACACATTAAAGTGAATTGTATATACATTTATGGTGTACAAAACAGTCTCTAGACTTGCTGCATCACAGACACCAATATTTTAACCATTTATAAAAAAATGAATCACTTTCTGGCCATCGGATATTAGGCGTGGACATTTATAGTGCCATCATGATTTTCTAAATTATTACTGCGCTTTGTAAACGTTTATTATTACCATTTGTCGAGTCTCCCCATACAGTTTGATAAAGCGCTTGGACCCGGATGCGGCTTCGAGTGACGTCACAGTTAACGAGTGGATAGACAATACTTGTGTGAATACTTGATAAGCAAAACAACCATAGCAGACTACAGGATAAGTGCAATGTTTCTTCACAATGTAGCATGCATAATAAAGTGTTTTTAGTCATTTTCATGGTTCTGTGTGAACCAGGATTATTTTGCCAGAAATGTTGTCCAGCCCCAAAACACAAAGGAAACACTGTCGAACCATTTAAAGTAGAATATCGTCATGTAAAAAACATCTCTCTCCATAATGTAGGCACTGTCGCGGTCACAGATGTCTGTGGCTCATGACTATTTATCAGCTCCCTGCTTGAGATTTTCCCTGCTCATTCAAGAATCATCAAGAATATAAATAAACCCCGGCAGCAGCACCAATGACGTTCCATCTCAACATCAGCCAAATCTGAAGCTCATTTAGTCGTCACATCAAAACCTTCCTGTGCCCAACTAAACCTGACAGACAGTCGTGGCTCACACAGCTCCAGAATCTCACGCACCAGCACTGTAGATGGAAAGCAGCAGGACAGTGATCACAGCACAGCAGATCTCCTCCTTCCCGGCAGCTGTCACAGGTGTCATGGTTGGTGGCCCTTCCGGATCTCCTGGTGCTCCTGTCTGGCTTCCTGTTCTTCTTCTCTCCATCCTCAGACTTGGGCGGAGCCAGCAGGGTCTGGATTTTCTGCAAGAGGGAAGAAATCCAGAAACTCATTAGTGAAACATCTGTAACGTTACGCGTCTTGCATCACAGCAACTCGAGCCATTGTTGGGCCGTAACCGTGAGCGCGCGTGCGCGCCCATGTGAAGGGAGCCTATGCTATGGATGACATTCGTGAGCTGTTAGCGGCTACACAGAGACTGTTAACCGGGCAATGTAGGGGGCATAACCAGGTGCATGAGTGTGCGTTTGTTTTACCTCCATCAGCCCACCGGAGGTATCCAGATCGTACATGATCGTCGGGGTCTCCATTTTACCCCACATCAACACCGGTCCCGACTGGTTCCGAATCCGCCAGCCGCTACTCTCCGACCCCTGTCAGGCGAATAGCTTTTGACCTCTGCCAAAAAGACGTAGGATTTCCCGCCCGTGTGTGTTGTGGCTCCGCGCGGGCTCTCCGTTAATCGAGCAGGCGCGCGGAGGCCTCTATCCCCGGTGCTCTGCGAGACTCCGGCCCGGTAACAGAAGGAAGAAGAAACACACAGACGTTACCAGTAAATCCATGATGCGAAGACGTCTAACATCAAGCCCCACTGAAGACCAGGTCATGCAGGGAACTGGCAGTGGTGGACAACAAACGTTTTTCTCCCAGTGAAAGGCGACTTAACGGCGGAGCGTCTCTGTTGTGATGAAGGAACGCTCGCGCTTACTGACGCACAAACCCGTTTGCGCATGCGTCGCCCCGTCAGTAGAGCTGGGTATTCAATTCGTTTAATGAGTCGAATCGTTTCAGTGAACCGGCTCAATAGAATCAAATCACCGATTTGCCACCATCACACACGTATTTAATTAATGTATATTTAAAAAGTTATATAATACTGAATGTTTAAATAAATAAATTTTTATATAATACATCTCACAATGTGACAACAGAAGTATTACCTTGCCATGGACACTTAACACATACGTTCATAAAAGAACGTTAAACACCCTCCAAAAAGCAATAAAATGCATTGACAGCCACAGTTATCATACGTTGTCCTTTTTTGATATATAATAAAAGTGAATTGTGACTCAAACGTCCATTGTGCATAAACATAAGGGCAAATAAACGATGACGTTTGTTTAACTTTATGGTAAACTATCCATTGTTTACAGCCGAGTGATTCGCAAACACTGCTCGAATCGGTTCGAATGAATTTCGAAAAGAGCCGGTTCAAACTGCGATTCATTCGCGGTCAGGCATCGCTCTTCGTCAATAATGGAGCCATCTTGCTCTTTTCCTCCGTTTTTAAACCTCTATGTCTAAGTAGTAATGGTGGGGATCGCCGATGTGTCTTTCTGATGGCACGAGAAGCTGATTTAATACATCAGCCAGTGAGGCTTAGGAAGCAAATGACATTATCCGGTTTGTTTACGTGTTCGAGCGTCTTTGTATTGTGAGGGAAATTCATGGCATCTGATTGGTCCGTTTTGTCGTCGACGTGACATGAACCAATGAGCGAAAGAGAAGGGGTGAAGCAATTTTTTATGACATGGTTGTGGAGTGTTTTTTGGATTAAAGTTGAAGCCTTTATTACTCATAATATTTTAAAATCATTTTCCTAATCTTATAAACGTGTGATTTTGGGTTATTATGTAAAGGATCGCTCTTTAAAAGATGCTGGTTTTATTATAAACTTTATTAATATGTAAATTTCACATATATAAATCCAAGTTTGCCAAAAGCAAACCTCTCTTCATGGTGCTAGAAAAAGAAATTCAAACATATATAAAAGTGATCTCAAAGTCTAAAAATAGAAAAGCAATTAAAGCAATTAATATATGCTCCTCTTTCAACATTTTTGCATAAAATTGTTTGTATACATGCATTAAAGCGCATTTCATAACTCCTGTTAATATCTAAGATTGGAAAAATGTGCGTAATATATTTGTATGTGATTTGATAAATATGTACCCTCTCCTTTCTCTTATTTTTTTCTTTTCGTTTTCTCATTTATTCTATTTTTTTGGTAAGAAATATAAAGTAATTTTGTTGTATAAGAAAACTGTACATGCTGGTTCTTGTTAATAAATAAATGGCTGTAGAGTGGAATTGTTAAAACATCAACAAGCAGTGAACAACAACAGTGAATTTATCAGGCCTATTCGTTTAGCCAACTGTTTATTCTTTATTAGGCACGTTTACGTTAATAAATTTAATACATTATTTTATCAATATTATTAATATTATTCATATTTAAACAGTTGAATTCATTTAACAATATTAGAATAAAAGTTAAAAGGTGATGTTGTTCAATAAATTGCTTAATTCCATTAAGTTGCACACGATTTTGAATAACAATCACACAACAGCATATTGTCGTTTTAGACGGTTTATTTACAAAGTGTTCTGCAAATAAGCTTCTGTACAGCAAGAGTGTTATACATGGTTTATCACCATCACCAGTGCAACCCAAGACTGAAAATCTCATATGTTTGGATGCATGTGGGAGGACACAGCTTTCACCTCTGTTGTTCCCCAATGTGAAACAATGAATCCAGTGCATTCTGATATAGTCCAGACTCAAGGTGTGAGCTTTGAGGTTTTATCAACAAAAAAAGGAGAAAGAAACCACAAACCTCAGGCTTTTATGTGCTACAGAAATACTAGCCCATTGTCCACCATCTTTAACGTGCTGGCAGAGGTCGTAGAGAGAAAAAACACATTTACAGGAGCCCAGCAGAAAAACAGGAGAAGTGGCAAAAGAAATACGGATGGATTCTACATACACACTTCATATTGCCTTGCATCCTGAAAAGATAAACAAATATAATTTCAGATGTCTTTTATTCAGAGCCTTCTCAAATACAGCTGATGGTAAAACATGTAGAAAACATGTGAATTAAAGATATGCAAAGCTTTAGAAGCAATAGACTCTAACATGACACACATTTAATTACTACTACCATTCAAAAGTTTGGGGTCAGTAAGATGTTTGAAGGTTTCTGAAAAAGTTACAACTGCAGTATTGTGAAATGGTATTACAATTTACAAATATTTTCAGTGTATTTTGATTATTTAATGTTGTTCCTGTGATTTTTATTTTTTATTTTTTTTAAGGCTGAATTTTCAGCATCAGTTTCACATAGTCAATGTCAACAACAGTTTTGCTGCTTCATATTTTTTAGGAAACCCTTATACATGTTTTATAGTTTGAATAGTATGTCTGTCTATTTAAAATCTGAATGATATACACTACCGGTCAAAAGTTTGGGGTCAGTAGGACTTTTAAATGTTTTAAAATAAGCATATTAACTGTTTAAAAGTAGTTTATAATTTAATTTAATAATTTATTCCAGTGATTATAAAGATTCAGCTTCATTACTCCTGTCTTCAGAGTCGCATGATCCTTCAGAAATCATTCAATCAATCATTTTCTTTTCGGCTTAGTCCCTTTTTTAACCTGGGGTCACCACAGCGGAATGAACCGCCAACTTATCCAGCATATGTTTTACGCAGCGGATGTCCTTCCAGCTGCAACCCATCTCTGGGAAACTTCAGAAATCACTCTAATATTTATTATTATGACGATGATGATTATTATTATTATCATTAGAAGTAGTGGTGGTAGTAGTAGTAGTAGTAGTAGTAATAATGTAATAGTAATAAAAGCAATAATGACTGGAGTAGTAATTTCATTTGACACTACATACAATAAAAAAGCAGTAATTAAAAATGTAATAAATATTTAACAATTTAACAATTTTTACATTCAATTAATGCTGCCTTGAAGGACAGAAAAATAAATAAATAAACTGACCCCAGTAGTGTACATCAGTGTCTCTCTGTCCCTACAGATGCATCCCTATACTTTTGAACAGTAGTGCAGTGCATTTATGGTAAAATCTCAGATATGTCTATTGGAATATATGTCAATATGACTATTGGAATCAGAATACAGAACAAAACAGTAAACACAGAAGTGATGGAAGATATGCAAACTTAAAAAGAAGAAGAAATCACACGAGACTAATATCGAGAAAGTAACATGAATAATATGGGATTAGGTCAGACCTTGACACAAAAACTTGAACAACATTATTCTCAATGCTGGATGACAATGAGATGATACTTGTTGGCCTGTCACAATAATCAATATATTGACTTTATTGCACAGAACATGGACATAACCTCAATCATTTTTGGTGATGCAATGTATATCACCCATGAATAAAAACAAATTTTAGCAACATTTTAGTTGATTGCACAACCTTTTTATCTCTGTTGGATGTGTCAGTGTCGGTATGGTTTTAAAAACACTATAGTGTTTACTATAAATTATTATTATTATTATAGTATATGTTCATGTGGGTGTTTAAAAACTGAAAATAGATCTGGTAGCAGATGTTGCAGCCTCTGTCACTTTTATTTTGTTAACACTTATTATTATTATTATTATTATTAACATTAGCATTCTGATTCCAATTTCTAATTATTAAATTGTTAAGATTACTATAATTTAATATTCTTAAGAATAAAATATTATGTGTTCTTTGGAAGAGTGTACTTGCATTGTGATGATATTGCATTGTCATTCTGGGATTATAAAATGATAATGATACCGTTTGTCGCAGTGCGTTTTGGTACAATATATCATACAAGAAAAAGAGATATCGTGTCAGGCCTATGCGCGCAATTGTAACAGAACACCAGATGAGCTACTAAGCAAGTTTACAAGACTGCAAAAATCATTCATAGGATATCGTGACAGGCCTAGACATTTGTGCAGTATGAGGTGCTCCAGTATTAGTAAGAATATTGTTTAATATGAAAACATGTAGATTGAGGTTACAAGCATGCTTTTTTCACATATAAAAATCCCTGATCCCTAAAGTGCTGTATTCTGTTTACCAGGCCAGTTGTTCTCACTCTGTAAATAAACACTGCGTCTATGCCTAAACAGTCCTGTTGTCTGCAACTTATTTACGGCCAAGACCTCATGCTTACTGTAATACAAGTATGTTGTCACTATTTTCAGGAAATCTCATTTTTGTAACTTTATGCTTAACAAGAAAATGCAAAAACATGCACTTTATTAACTCGTTTAGAATATTTCTTGTTTTTACATCCCCAGTGCTGTTGTTGTAAACATAAAATGCTTAAGTAGAACGGGATGTTCGTAAAATCAAAATCTCAGTGATTAAACGCATGCTCTCAGGTGAAGATAATTTTGCGGTGAGTTTGTAATCCTTCAAACCCAGAAATATGTCTCTCACATGATCATTCACGCGCTCGGTCAGATGCTAGTATTTATATGAGATCCTCCTATGTGGCTTATGAGATTCACTTTCCTGCAGAGTTTAGCGGTAATCCTGATCAAACTCATGCTAGAATCAAACACGCTGGTGGGATCATCCAAGTGACAGAAGCCAATTTTATCGGAATCTAAAACAACACAAAGATGGCTTTTGGCAGCTAGTCACTGATAAACTGTCTGTATACAGATGCAAACTTTCTAGCACGTTTGGTTATGTTGTTTTTGATGCAAAAGAGTCTGCTTTTCTGATGGTAATGACCACAAGGTGCAATACAATGCGTTTTGGTGTCCAATAAGATTTACAAATGGACTGTTTGATTGATCTGCTTTAGTAACGCAAAAATACGGATTCAGATGGCAGTTAAATTTCCATGTGAACCATTTGCCAAATAAACAGTAGGTGCTGTAACTGGATCAGGATTTTTATGCAGGTTGTGAAAGAAAACCAACATAATTTGACATTCAGACAGCAATAAAACCACAAACTACCCCCTGTAAATACATTTTAAATCCCTTATGTCAATCTGAGAAACCATCTTAACAGTGTTATAGACAAACTATAAACCTGGGTAAGGTTTTCATTAGCAGCTCTTCATTTGTTGCCAACAAAACTAGTGCAAATATGATAAAGTCCCTATATAAACCAAAAAAGACACTAAATAAGTATTTATATATTGGAAATAGTATAAAACTTTATGATATAAAAGATGTAATGATCTTAAGCTCATTGAGTTCATATTTCAGTAATATATCTGGCCCTCATTTATTTAGTTTCGTGCTGATGTTTTTCAAGCACTCCAAGTATCTGTGTTCGTGCTTTTAGGAAAAGTATTGGGGAAAAGTACATTACATTTTTAAGTCACTTAAAAAAAAGTACAGAAATATGTTACTTTACACCAGGAAGGTTATGTGAAAGTACGTGCTATGTTATTTTGACTTTTTTTAAAACTAAGGTGGGCTGAAAATTATAGCTGCAAGATGCGATATTTGTTGTCGAGTATTCCAGTAACAATATTTCAAATGACATAACATTTCCCTAGAAAAATGCTATTTTATTAGCTATTTTAGAAAATCATTTATTTATTTAATGATATTAAAATAGACAGGTAAAATATAATTTTTTTTTAGATCTAACTAATTCTAATTCAGACTAAAAACTGTGTCAAGGTGCAAACTTTCAGTCTTTAATACACTTCGAATGAGTGAAAACCTCAGCAGATAATCCGACTCTGATTGGCTGTTGACATTATCCTCTCTCGTCTCGACTCCTGCCATTACTGTTTATTTTTTAGCTCTGTTCACCTTTGGGTCTCTTCAACCTATAGAACAGCAGCTACTGTGAAGATGGGGATAAAGATAGTAAGTCCCCATCTAATCAGTCAAATTTCGACAAGCGTATCCATGTAATATATCACACGTCTGTGATATGTATGGTGCATCTAACTGTAATCGTGACAATTTTGCGATATATTGTGCAGCAGCCATACTTAAATTTGTAATATATTACTTTTTTACCCAACACTGTATGAAAAGAGAGGTGAAGCCATGACCATTAGAGCCGATCACATTCATATCTGTTCAGATGTTAGCGGAAAATGGACGTTTAAAAAAAATTCACTACCGTAGTCAATACTTTTAATGCTACCATTATAAATACTGGCCTGTCTCCTTGTTGTTCAGCTATCTAACTGTTCAATCTCCTGTTTCTAGTATTTAGTCGGCAGATTTCGAATCACAGATGATGAGTGAAATGGCAGGATGGGTTGATCAGGACAGGACGATGGTGTTGTTTGAAGCCACGTCTCTCAGGTTCATGGCATCCATACTTACTCCCGTCTCATACACAGGGTTATCAAAAGCAGATTCTTCAGTCATGTTGTCGTACGGTGGAGAAGACGACCCAGGCAGCTGAAGACTCTTACTTTGAGCTCTGTAGAGACACACAAAATACCCATATTAACAAAAAAAACTCACAACAATAAGCACTTTTATTTGCCGTTGTAACTTACATTGAGATACAGAGGAAAACCACCAAAAGTAGCATCAGCACCACTGCCACAGGAATCAGAACCGCGATGGCAATGTTCACGCCTTCTACGTCAAACTCTGAATCAGCAGCTATAGGCAGGACATTAAAAAAAGCATTAATGATGAAATACGTTAAAGCTTTGGTGATGAAAATGACTGGATAATGCAAGAAATAGTTTCACCATTCAGTCTGTGTTGCTCAGTGTTTCTTGAGGAAGCTGAAAAACACAGATAACAACTTCTGTTAGACGCCTGAATCATTAAACAGTTCAAATATCATGCAAGACGTCAGCTGCACTAAAGGAGATCATAATACTATCAATTATTGACCATTATTATTATTATTATTATTATTATTATTATTAGGAATTGTCTATCCATAATCTTACTCTTTTTATCATACTTGCATTAAAGGAGAGATTATTAATCGTATTTAATGGAAGTGTTTTGTTAAATGTTTGTTCTAAAAGCAGCCAAACTAACTTTCAATTAACGTTTAAAAAGTAAGCGTTTAAATGATTAACTACATGAATTATTGATACATTTTGTAAATAGTTAAAATTATTTTAAAATATGCTTGCCAGCAGAGACTTCACCGGGGGGAGGGGGGTTAGTTTGGAGTTTTGGGGCCTCCAGAGTTACTATTAGGGGCCCTAAATCTCCTGCCCTCTCAACCCCAATCCCCCACCCAACCCTGTATGTAAACAGAATGATTTGAACAATTAATTTAAACTGAAAATTTTATAATAAACACTATTACTAACATATTATAATAGTTTGACTGCTTATTATGGTAGGTGGTAATTAATGCTTATGTGATACCATACATACATGTATATGTGTGTGTATATATATATATATAAGACTTTAATATAATAATATTAATATTTATAATAATAATACCAATAATAATTATCAGTTGTTATTATTAATATTTCTATTTAATAGCATAAATAATTATGTAATCATTTTAACAATAGCTTCCTTTTTCTTACAATTTTATAAATAGTGAAACACTTTAAATAGCTTTTTAAAATTTTTGCTATAATTAAAAATAAATCATTAATATGTGTAATTATTATGTTTTTAAACAAATTTTACTACATTTTAAATATATTTTCTACTTAAATATTTTAAGACTTTTAACTTAAAGGGATAGTTCGCACAGAAAATTTTTCATAATTTACTTTCAAACGTTTGTTCATTTCATCTGTTCAACACAAAAGAAGATATTTAGAAAAATGCTGAAAACCTGCAATCATTGACTTCTATAATATTTGTTTTTTTCACCATGAAAGTCAATGGTTACAGGTTTCCAGCTTTCTTCAAAATATCTTCTTTAGTGTTCAACAGATGAAAGTATAAACCATTTGAGGATGAGTAAATGAGTAAATTTTCACTTTTAAGTGAACTATCCTTTTTAATGAGCATTAGCAGAACAATTAATTTACGCTGCGAACTTTAAGGGTGCAGCTCCCACCTCTGCACATAGGGGGCGATGCGCTCCACAGAGACGGATGACCAGGCAGGCAGCGGACAGTAGCTTCACCCTGAAGTACATAACCTGCCCTACAGGTGAAGCTCAGGGTCTCTCCTGCCTGGAAGAAGGCTTTCTCTGAGCTCTGGATGGCCGTAGAGGGAGCACCAGGATTACTGCAGGGCTCATATCTCTCAGCTAAAACAAAAAAACAAACAGTCTCAGGCTGTGTCCGAAACTACTCAAGTAGGTTCTACATTTGAATTTGAATTAACTACACTACTGTTAGAAAAGTATGATCTATAGTATGAATGTGAGTAGTTTACTTTAAACAAGACAATCTGCAATGACATAATAACAAAGCTGTAGTCATGTATGGTTGATATAAAAAAGTAACACACAAAAATGTAGCTTTAATTGTTACTTCTGACCTTTGACCCACCTGTGTATTACTTTCATCCCCAGTGATGGGGTCAAAAGTAACAATGTTTAAAGTAAAGTTATATTAGAGTTGTTCTACACCAGGGGTGCCCAAAACTTTTCTTATGCAGAGCCAAAAACCAAACATGATTGAGGCTAGTGGGCCGAAGGAAAATATTGATGCCATGGGTAAATTTCTAATTTATTTAACAATATTTAAAAATGACTAGAAAATATTGCTTTATATTGACTAATGCAATATTTATTTACATTTATATAATGAACTTATTACAGTAAAAACAATCTCATTTATAACAGAATTACACTAGTTTTTTTCCTTGATTTGCTTTTGCATAGTCCTGTATCCGTCGAGTGACAGTATTTACATTTGTAAAAATCTGATCCTTTTACAATATTTAATTGAAACATTTAATTTCAGTTTGTTTTTTTGAAGCTCAGCATAGGTTAGGTCAAATTAGAAATGACGATCTCTGTGTTAAAGTCATTCACTCCAACCCTCTCCATTCTCACTTTCCTCTCAGATAGGATGGTGGGCCAAATCAAAGGTTACAACGGGCCAACTTTGGGCATCTCTTTTCTACACTGATACAAAATAACACCTGATTTTGATGGACCACTCTTGTGAGTTAGCTACCACAGCAAACGATATATTGCTGTGAAAATATTTTATGAAAAATGGTTCTTTTGTCCCCGCTCTCCCCTACTATTCCGCTCGCATACTGTTTTAGCGTACTACTGTATATAGTATGAAAGCTCTAATCCAGGGGTGCCAAAACTTTTTGTTATGAAGGGCCAAATACCAAACTTGGAGGCCAGTGGGCTTAAGGTAAATATAGTTGCCAGGGGTAATTTTCTGATTGATTTAAAAATGACTAGAAAACATTGCTTTATATCAACTAATACAGCATACTTTTTTTTTTTACATTTCATAATGAACGTATTACAGTAACAACAAAAACAATCTCATTTAAAACAGAATGGAGTCATCGGCACCAATAGCCTGGTGGTTAAGTGTGCCTACATAAAGCACCTTGGTGCTCATTGTGACCCAAGTTCAATTCCTGGCTCGAGGTCTTATGCAAATCTTTCCCCTCCACTGTCCTCCACTATCCCATCTAGGCATAGGTTGGTATAATATTCTGACAGTGTGATAACCTTGGATAAAAATATCACGGTTTCACGGTATGATGGTATTGTGTTTACTGCTCTAAAATATGTTCTTTTTAAATGTCTGGGATGTCTTTCATTTTAGAGAAACATTTCAAATATTTTGGAACATAAAACATGTCAGGGTAAATAATTCAAGTCAATCATTGACTTCTGCTGTGTTAATTTGTTCCAATAACACAGATTTCTTTACAATTTATAACATCATCTTTGGATATCTTTTCTGCCGGAGATATTGTTGAATTAAAAAAGTAAAAAATAAAAAAGTAAATAAAAAAAATATTACTCATACCTTAGGAACGGTATAACAGAAAAGTTTGGCGGTTTTAAAATCTTGACTTTTCCAAACCGCTGTATACCTTAAAAAACGGTTATCTTCCCATGCCTAATCCCATCCCAATAAAAAAGTTGAAAGAAAAAACCCCTAAGGAATAATAATAATAACAGAATGGAGTTACACTAGTTTTTGCCTTGATTTGCTCACTGATGTCTTCTGCATAGTCCTCTATCCATCGACACTGTTGACATTACATTTGAAAAAATCAGATTTATTAACATTTTGCTTTTTTTTGTAGCTCATCAATAATAAAAAAAATGTACATCAAATTAGAAATGATGATCTCTTTTAAAGACATTTGCCCCAACCCTCTCCATCCTTCTCATTCTCTTTTCTGATGGGATGGTGGGGCAAATCAAAGGTTACAATGGGCCAACTGTGGGAAACTCAGTTCAGTCTATAACATTTTCTAATCCAAACATCCACTAGATGGCAGTAGAGTGTAAGAACTAGAGTCAGAATAGCTTCAGAGTATTTGTATTTTGGTCACTTTACTATAAGGTTTTATTAGTTAATGTTAGTTTATGTATTTACTAACATGAACTAATACTATGAACAATACTTGTAGAGCATTTAGTAATTAGTCACAGTTCCAAGGTATCCCCGGGGTCTTAAAAATACTTAAATTTCAAAAACAAAAATTTAGGCCTTAAAAAAATCTTAAATTGACTGAAATATTGTCTTGTAGGTCTAAAATCATTTTAATCTTAAGTCTTAATTTTCTTTAGATAATGTAAAGCTACCTATTTTATCCAACATGCATCCAATCACCAACAAATACATCTGTATAAAACTCTTAGAACAGTCTGTTGTGCATACTGTACATTGTTTTTTAATGTTGTTGATCGTTTAATAGGTATGTTGCAAAACATATGTACATAACTAGGGTCTGCTTGTTTTGGCACATTATTTAAAATATGTGGCTAAGAAATAACTATAGAATTGGTTTTATGATAGGGCAAGTACATTTTTTTTTCTTCTGGGCCATTAAAAAAATAGTGTTTAGCCCTACATAAGTCTGAAATTTCATTCGTCATGGTCTTAAAAAGGCCTTAAAGTCTTAAATTTACCTGTTAAACTAGCAGAAACCCTGAGTTCAACATTTAATGCATTATTAAAATCCAAACTCAGTCTTGATAACATTAGTTAATGCATGAACTAACACTGAATGACTTTATTTTCATTAACTATGATGAACAAAGGGCATTGGCTGCGTAAAACATATACTGGATAAGTAGGCGGTTCATTCCGCTGTGGCGACCCCAGATCAGTGTTTCCAAATTGGGCGGTTTTGAATTGGATTGGATTGTGCGGGTAAAAAATGACACGGGTGGGTTGACAAAAGTTGGGTGGTTTTGAAACGTAATTTTCAGGGATGCAATTCCCAGGAGGGACAGGGGGGACATGTCCCCTCACTTTTTTTTTAGATATAAATACACTTCACTTCATGCTATAATTTCCCCGCGAGAGTCGGAAAAAAAAAGAAAACATTTTTTCAACTCAAGATATGAATGCAAAATTAGGTTCGCTGTCACATCACTCGTATAGGTCTAACTAAACTTTCTTTGAACACTGAATGGACACCAATTGACCCTTCGCTAAGCCGCACCCAAAAACCGCCACCCACCAATTGTGGCTTAGCGACCATAGCAACGGTTATGATAAAATGTCAAATAAAATTCTAATTTAGGCTTTTCTGCACACAGTTGCTCAACACGTTTCCACAACTATCACCAACACTCAGATTTGGTCCCCCCCACCTCTCAGACCAGAATTGCACCCTTGGTAATTTTTATATGCAACTTAACAAAACATAACTGTATGCTCCTACTCCATTCAGTCAGTAGTGACCAGTGCATATTGCACACCGCAAGGGCCTCTCTCTGCAAGAGCAGGTGAAGGAGAGTAGTATTAAACTCTGACTCCAAGGACAAATGTGACTCCCCTTGCGTGCACATACATCATGCAGCGCCAGCAGTTTAAGTCACAGTGGTTCATCACGACACATCTATCGATCATTTTTCCCCAATTGACAGCAAGAACAAACACAGAAGCGTTGTCTGATTGACAAGCAGCATCCAGTCATATTCAAAGAATTTAAAACGCCAAATAGGACGGTTTTATACCTCATTTCGAGAGTAAAATAAAAAATACACTAATAGGTAGTGTTTCGATGTGATACGGTTATATTGTGGTTCTGAGACTGCTGGTGTTGGTTGCTGTATGGTTAAAAATTATGACAGTTAAAATAACTAGGTTAATTTCGATTTTAAAAAATTAAAATTAAATATTATTATTATTATTATTATTTATTTATTTATTTATTTGTGTGTTTGGGCGGGTTTTGGACAGCTTTTGGGCTGGAAAAAGTCAGCTTTATCTGGCAACACTGCCCCAGATTAATAAAGGCACTAAGCCGAAAAGAAAATGAATGAATGAATGAATGAACATGAACAAATACTATAATAAATGTGTTGTTCATGTTATTTAATGCATTAACATTTGCTAATACAAGCTTGTTGTAAATTGTTACCTGTTTTTCTTATGCTGAATGCAAGTGTGAATAATGTCACAACACAGATGTGTGTTTAATGTAAAACATGATTTATACTTAACGTACGGACACATTTGGGCAGTTTTTCACTCCACTTTGGGACTGCAGTCTCTCTGCCGTAGCAGATTAGCACTCCAGGGCCAGAAAGCGAATATCCTTTGTTGCAGATGTACTCGATAGATGATCCCACAGCATAGCGAGAGTCTGTTACCATTCTGCGGCTGTTTTCCACTAGGCCTGGATCCTCACATGACGTAACTAGAGAAAGATCACAGATATAAACACTGTGAAAAAAGTATGTGACACTGAAAGATGGAGAACTAAGAAATGAGAGAGAGAGAACCATTATATTGGAACAGAAATGTTTTCCACAGTAGAAAAATATCATTTAAAATGTTTTTAAAAAATTTATATTTTGTTACTTGCACCAGCATATAATACAGCATAATTATAAATATTTAACATAACAATGTAATATATAATACAGAATTATATGTCAAAACCGTCAGGGTGGTTAAAACAATAACTTTTTCTAATAATAATAATAATAATAATAATAATAATAATAATAATAAAAAAATGGGATTTATTACTATTATTATTATTATTATTATTATTATTATTATTATTATTATTATTAAATAACAGATTTTTGGCATTACAATGTAATAAAATAATATTTACAAATATTGTATATTACAATGTAATATAAAAGACATTATTATGTCAACCTTCAGGGTGGTTAAAACAATAACGTTTTCAAATAATAATTATAATAAATAAGTTGTATCTTTGTTGTTGTTGTTGTTATTATAATTTAATAACCGATTTTTGGCACTACAGTACAACTAAGAATACAATTTATAAGGTCTAGTGTTTTAATATACAGTTAATTATATTTCAAAACATTTTTTTTATCATTTATAATAATTTATTATGTTAATAATAATAATAGTAATATAATAAAAATACTACATATTTTTTCATTTGTATAAATTGCTAAATATTATTTGCAGATGTTCTGGCAGTACAGTATAACTAAGAATAAAATAATATTTATAATTATTTAATATAACAATGTAATATAAAATACAGATTTATATGTCAACCTTTAGGGTTGTTAAAACATTTTTTGCAGTAATAACAATAATAAATAAATAGTATTTATATATTATTATTATTATTATTGTTATTAAATAAGATTTTTGGCAGTACAATTTAACTAAAAATAAAATAATATTTCTAAGTATTCAATGTTTTAATATGCTGTTAAAATTATATTTCTAAACTTGTGGTTTATAATAAAAATACTACACATATTTTCATCTGTATAAACAGTGCAGATGTGTTAGCAGTAAACTATAAAAGTCTAAATGATATTTTAAAACTGTAAAGTGTTTATGAAAAAATCTGAGTTTGCTTTAGGACTTCACCATATTGAAAAAAATTGACATTGCAATATTTTGTTTTTCTGTGATTTTTTTATATATTGCGACATCAACGCAATCCTTCTAAATGAATTTCGTTCATTTTCATAAGGGTGTGAATCGTGTATAAATAGTTATAAACATTTTTTTAAGCAGAAGAATTACAACAGAGCGAAGAAAGAAAAAAATAAAGCAAAAGAAAAGACATTGCTTTATAGTTTTTACGGAGAGTCAGATAGTATTCAGGTACAGAAATTGAATAAATGAAGTGTAAAATAACACTATGTATTAATTCAGTAAATGTATTCTTAATTAAAAATGCTCTTGAAAAGCCTTTATAACACAAGCAAATGATAAAGTTTCACTCTGTTGTGGTTATACTTTGCAACAATTGAGAATATATAATGAAATGATATATTGTGTAGTCCTAGTTTACATGCTGCTTCATCACAGTGAGCTTTTTATACGTATTGACCAAAACTCACCAGTAGGTGGCAGCTGAGCTTTAAACGTATGCACTCATAATGAGTATCCTAATGAAGTTTTCTTTTAATGATCTGGTGTGTGACCTTTTAAGTCTGATGTTGGCTCTTACTCTTCTCACAGAGAGGCACGTCTCCGCTCCATGTCAGATCCCATTGGCACATCAGGATCTCTGCGCCCTGCAGCCGGAAGCCAGGGTAACACTGGTAGGTAATGACTGTGCCATGGGTCAGGTCAGGGTGAGATGTGCTCTTCCAGCCATTCAGAATTTCTGGCAGCTCCGCGCAAGTGTCGTTACGTGCCACTTCTAGTGTTTGGAGAAAAGAAAAAGCACACGGTTTTGCCGTTTTTCCTGTTATATTTTGCATGTAAATGAGGCTGCATTGAGGAAACGGTTGGCCATCTGAGATACTGCCAGACACGGGCACTGCCAAGCAGGATGGCACCTTTATTGCTTGTTCAGACGTTTGCTTTTCTAAGATGATTCATTAAGCAATATACAAGCGTTTCAGTAAATGATGACTGTTCCCTTTAGCTTGAATGTCATTAAAAAACTGCCTCTTTTGACTTTTTTGTAAAAATCCAACAACTTATTTATCAATGCAGTTCAACATCATCAAATCCTATTAGGCTTTCAGACAGAATTCTGTTACGAGGCAGAATAGGGCTAGGATAAAACTGTTTTCACCTTTAACATAGTGCATGTCCTGGAAATGAGTATAATTTATTGTTCATATCCCATATCTGTCTTCATATGAATGATTTTTGCAGTCTTGTAAACTTGCTTGGTAGCTCATCTGGTGTAGCATTACGATTGCATACATGAGTCTCTTGAACGGTTTGACAAAAGATCACCAAGCCATGTAAAACCAAGCATGTTTTAGCAGGTTGCTAACATGTTTTAACACGTCGTCAACATTATTTTAGTATGCTAATATATTTAAACAAGCTACAAACATGTTTCTAGCTCTATTTGTGCTATTATCGCAATTTAGCACAATAAAGGAAGTTGTAAGATTGCTAGCATGTTTTCTTACATCAACACATGGCTACTATGTTTTGACCCATTATTTTTTTTTCATGTACATGAGTTGTTAAAAATACTTAGTGTAGTGGCGAATAAACATACTTTTTTGCGAAGTAAAGATCTTTTTCATTTAGGAATATACAAACGCAGACATTTCAATAACTAAAAAGTGTTCCCTTATGCTCGAATGTCATTAAAAAAGTGGCTCTACCAACTTTTTTTTTTGTAAAAGTCCAGCAACTTATTTATCAATACAGTTGAACATCATCAAATAGTATTTGGCTTTCACACAGAATTCAGTTACGAGGCAGATTAGGATAAAACTGTTATCACCTTTAATGTAGTGCATGTCTTCAAAATATAATTTATTGTTCATATCCCATATCTGTCTTCATATGAATGACTTTTGCAGTCTTGTAAACTTGCTTAGTAGCTCATCTGGTGTAGCATTACGATTGCATACATGAGTCTCTTAAACAGTTTAACAAAAGAGCACCAAGCCATGTAAAAGCCAGCATGTTTTAGCAGGTTGCTAACATGTTTTAACAAGTCGTTTATTATTATTTTAGTAGGATAAATGTTTATATTTAAACTAGTTGCTAGCATGTTTCTAATGCTATTTGTCCTGTTAGCATGTTGTAGCATAAGTTAGTACAATTTAGATTGCTAGCATGTTTTCCTACATCAACACACTGCTACATTGGTATTCACATTTGCATTTATTATTTTTTTCATGAACATGAGTTGTTAAAAATACTTATGCAAGATAGTCAGCAGATTCTTACCAAAGAAATGAACTACAAAGCCGTTGTTGTATCCATAGACATTGGAGGCTGGATCAGACTGAAACTGGATGGTCACATCAGCCGTGGAGGTGTAGAGTCTGAACCGAGGAAGGAAACCGCTGTACTGGCCTAGGATGTTGGCCGTGAGGTCATCACCATCATAAAAGGTTAGCAGGTCATTCTTCCCCAAGTGAAGACTAATACACAACACACATGAACCCACACCATTAATGTTGGTCTATGGATAAAATCTTAATTAAGATCTTATTGGTAGATGCTTAATATGCTAAAAATTGAGCTTTCCACAAAAAAAAACATGCAAGCTTAAAGGGCACCTGTTCTGCCTTTTTTTGCAATATGTAAAATAAGTCTCTGATGTCCCCAAAGAGTGTATCGGCTCAAAATACCTCACAAATTATGTTTTATAACTCTATGAAACTGCCCTTTTTGGGCTTTGATGCAAATTGTGCCGTGTTGGTGACTTTCACTTTAAATTCAAATTCAAGAGGGTGGAGCTACAAATGCTAATATGTCAGCAAAGCAGCAGATTCAAAACTAATGGCGGACAACTGCTTCTCACTCTGGGCTGTTTATGCTAATGAGGGAGAGACCATCACTAATGGGCAGGGTTTTTTTCCACTCTTTTGACATGTACAAACAGAATGTAAACCAAAGTGTTTCTCCAGACTGTTTTTATTAAGTGTGATTATGAAAAATTGTCAGAATTAATTTTTACCATTAGAGGCTGGCTATTTTCACACACTGCTGCCACACAACTGTGTTTAAACCCCTTATTAAAGTGATTTTTGCATAATAGGTCCACTTTAATGCCAAAGGAGGATAAATGATGAACTATCTCTTTAATTAAGAACGTTACAAGTCTAACTTTAGAAACTGTTTCTGGACCAGCCACGTTTGTTCCCAGATGGTTTGCTGATGTCATTTTGCAATTCATCTTCATTTCTGAATAAGCATGAGTAATGCAAGGGAAAACAAATTACATGGGCTAGGCACATTTTTTACATAACAGTATCCAAGCTGCGAATCAATCATGTTTTCCATTCTGTCATGCTAAATGGCAATAAAGGCCAGTGTTTAGATTCCCTCATCTATCGGGAGGCTGCATTTACCTCTTCAGCAGCAAAGTGACATTTCACAAAGAAATGAGATTTATTTAGTGCAATGTTGGAAAGCAGAGAGGCTGAACCCTCAGGGCCTCCACACAGCTGTCAGCCCTTCGGGTTCTGTTGTTTGGGAAGGTCACAGATGAGCTGTGTTAATATTCACAGCCTGACAAATAAACAGGGCTACAATGATCGTTCCACAGATTTGAATAAGAAGGATATGCTGATGATCAGATGAGATGGACTTTTATTCATTTTTTTAATTGTTACAACTATTCTCTCAGGTCTGTGTTTGGACCGTATGTTTGGCAGATACTGTTGTGCAGAAGACAGTTAAGCTGGGCTAATGATACATTGTTGGTGCAATGAAGCTGTGGGTGCTGAGATAATGTCACATTAAGCCACAGAAAGGCTTGATGACTGGTGGATTGGTAGGTTCTATAAAACATTAATCTTTCAAATTTGTGCTCCAACTGTCCCCACCCGTACCACCATAAAACCCACCAAAAACACTACGAAGCCCATTCAATCATTGTTGCTATAGGAATAAAATAAGTAAATTAAAAAACAACCAAATGTAACCAATTTACACAGGCTTATAACTGAGCTCACACTACCAAAAATCCTACTCGTATCTCTCCAAATCAACCTAACCAACTCATGCAGTTTAAAGCCCACTCATACCACCATGTCCCTCTAAATCTACTGTACCTGTAATACCCAAACCCAACTCAAACCTCTCTAATACACAACAACATCCAGCAATCCTGCAAAAAACTCACCACATTGCTAAAAACCAAACTATAGAATGCAAAATTAATTCACACCACCCTGATCCTTATCTATACCCATATCAATTCAAAACTACCTATTCCACCCACAACAAATAAATAGCACCTTAACTCCAGTTTTAATACCACAAAATCTACCCACATCACTATAAACCAGCCATCCCAAACCATTTCACACCATTAAACCTAATCATACTACAATAAAACCCACCCATATCACTCTAAACCTACCTATACCACTTAAAACCAATCTATGGTCGCCCAATGAAGCTAAGCAGGGTTGTGCTTGTTTAGTGTCTGCATGGGAGACCACATGGGGAAACTAGATTGTGGCTGGAAAAGGTGCTTACCCTGTGGTTTGTGTCGGTATTAGGCCCCACAAAGTTTTAAAATCACATTTTAGAACAAAAAACGATCTTCAAACGAACGTCCACATCGGCGTTTTCATCCATAATTTCTGAAAAGATCTCTGTCCACACTATCCTGCTGAAAACATACGTTGTGTGATCATACACGCTATCTTGTCATGCACTTTCAAGTATAAATAAGAAGTATGTGCTTTACTTGGCATTTGATTTCTAGTCAAGTATGTGGACCAGTTGAACAATGAATGTGATGATGAAGGTCAGATGAGTGTTTGTTTGGACAGATGATTAGGTCAAATTTTTACTTGTCCAAAATACTAAATAGTGCTTATGCTGCTTGAAATGCTAATGTAGATAGCTGCTAAAGTGAACGACAATGTGAGCAAAGCTTATATTTACAAGTCCATGTTGTTGTTTACAGGTTTTCATGACTGTCAGCTTCTGGTAGTGGTATGGTCATGTGATAGGGGCTGGACAAATAAAGGAAGGTTACGCATCGACCCAATTAGGGAATGTCAGCAGCCACACCTCCGTTTTCAAATGTCTACATTTTGCTCCATCTACACTGACAAAAATGACCTATGCAACATTTTTAAACCTCTCAGTTTTTAGGGTTCGAAAACTCCAAGGTGGTCTGGATAGAAGGCGTAACCATAGCAAAAGTGATGCATTTTAAATAGGGCTGTCAATTGATTAAAAAAATTAACGAATTAATCACACTTTTGTTTGTGATTAATCATGATTAATGACGAAAAGCCGTATTTATTACAGAAATGAAAACACAGGCATGTAAGTGCCATTTGAATTTTAAAACAATCAATGCCAATAACAAACAAAAAATATTTCCATGTTGGATTCTAAGTGAACTACAAAAAAATCCAAAATACAGGCATTGCAAATATGGAAAATAGAAGAAAAAAATAATATTAATAAAGTATTGAATACAAACAATTGTATTCATTGTAAAGTTGTTTTGCGAGTTCAGAACATTAATTATAAAGTAGAAACAATTTTGCTTAGTCCTCCTTAACATTTAGCCAGTCCAGTCTGTTGACATTATTGGGTGACAACACACACGCACGCACACACACTTACACACACACACACACACACAGAGACAGAGAGAGAGAGCGCGTGCAGTACAGCGCACTCCCTTCAAATCATCACCACGCACCGGTTCTTAAAGTATGGCTGTATTTCTCAAGCAAGGATTCTGATACAGCAACGTGAAGCAGACGCTTTACAAAAGTTGCGTGTAGGGGGAAACACGTCAAACTTAATGAAACATTTGAGGGTGCTTGGAATCAACTTAGAGAGGAAGGAATCTTTGACAGCTTGCGACATCATCTGGCACATCACTGAGTACATTTACATGGATCCATATTATCCATATTCCTTTGCTCATTAAACACACGCAGGGCCGGAGCAAGCTGAACTGGTGCTCTAGGCGAACGGTGATCACGCCGCCCTCAACCCGAAAGTGAAAAAGAAAGTGACCGGTTCGCGGATGAACGTGAGGACCAGGAGGGAGGGGGTTGGTGTCGCGGATTAAAGTGAGGACCGGGGGGTTCGCTCACTATTCTGCCGTCCTTGTCGGCCGCCTAGGTCGCGAAAAATTCATTTTATTAAACCATTAAAATTACCATATTTTATCCATAACCCACAAACTATAAAACATAGTTACATAATAAAAAAATAAACAAAAAAAACCCCCAAAACCAAAATATGACCTTGTTATGCATAATAGGGGCTCTTTAATATCCTGTAATCACCCAAGGAATCACAATAGAATAAAATAAAATATTGAAAGGCTGATGGCTTTTTATTTGCATGTTGTAGTTTTGGGGGTCTCCAACAATAGTCTGATATGCATTCAAGGTCAAAAACACTTTCATTGTCTTATAATATGCATTTATTTTGACATGGTCAAATGCAGCAGATTGAATTTATGGCACCAGGTTAAACGTTCTGACACCTTTATGACACTGACATACATTAAAAATAAAGGCCATGACTGAATATGGAGGAAGGTCTCAGTGACGTTGTCCAAAATTAAATGGAGAATAGACTTGGGCCTATTGTTGTGTGTGCACGGTTGCATGCAAGCTTTGTATATTTATAACCACCTCAGAGGATATTGTGGGTCGCGAGTCACTGGCATTGTTATTTTGAGGGTCACAGGTTCAAAAGTTTTGGAACCCCTGCCCTAGTATAGTGATGGGGATGCTATACTGTCATCCTTTGGATGAGATGTTAAACTGTGGTCTTGACTCTTTATGGTCAAAAAAGAGTCCCATGATGACCTTTGAAAAGAATAGGGGTGGCTGGCATCCTGGCCAAACTTGCCCCCCTAACCATCCCTGTACCATAATTGGTTTCATCATTCTGTCTATGCTAAGACTCCACAACACAAACCCCCCAAAATCTGCCAGTGCCACGTCACAAGCATAACTCAATACAAAAGACAGCATGTCCTCTAATCAATCATTAAGATATTAAGGAACCCCTCTGTCTTGAAGTGTATTGCAGGTGAGCCCCCTGTCCAGGTGTTCAGCCTGGCACCTGTGCATCGTCCCATTAGCGCTCAGTGTTAATGAGTCCGCGGGTTGCCTCTATGTCTGAGCTAAATCAATTAATCAACTGTCATTACACAGACTGTTCCTCTGTAATTGGAAGGTGGTGAACTGTACCGAATGCTAATAGAGAAGTGAAAGCATTCTCATTAGAGGGAGAAAAAAGCAGCAGCAGAAACACTAACTATACAAATCTTTCCCACATATACATATAGGCTCAGATACTCACACCTGGACGTCCAGCATGAATCTCTTGTCCTCCTCCACATGCAGACCCCAGATACAATCCTGACCTTTGTCATATGCTTCAGGCCAGTTTGGAGAGAGCACCACACCAGCCGAATCTGTTATTTCTCCACTGCACACCGCTGTTAAACACACAAATATTGTGTTAAAGTCCTACTGGGGAAAAAAAAAGGATTCATTGGCTTTACTACGTTGTTTTAAGATAACCGGTTGCAAACAATTTGTAAGGCCTGAATTTATACTAATAAATTTGAACTCTTTCAAACTAAGATTAATTTGTTTAAATTCAGCCCATATCAATTGTTTGCAAGCGGTTTCCTTCAGTGTGTCTACTGTGTGGTAATTATGAAGACAGGTGCCTCCAGGTCACTGTGGATTTAGCATAAGGACGATACACATTCTTTTCAGAGAATTCAACAAGATTTTATTAACTTAATCTACAAAATGACTTCACTGTAAATTAAGTTTAGGGCTGCACGATATTGGAAAAATTTAACATTTAGATAGTCTGCAATTATGACTTTCAATTTTACCAACTGCATATGGTGACATACAATATTATCTGCATAAAATAAACAGTTTTTTTATTGTTTGCCAAGTCTAACAGTATTCAGGTACAGTAATTAAAACATAAAAACATTTCAATAAAATTAATCTTTACTAGTGGTACAATTTCTCATGCCAAATGCTTTTAAAATCCCCATACAGTCACAGGCCTCAATCACATAGAAATGATATATTATAATACAGACTCATCCCGCGATGTATTGCGAATGATCACTTTGCAATATCAACGCGAACACAATATATTGTGCAGTCTTAATTGGGTTCTATTGTAATTGTACAAGAAATTGGAGTTTGTGCATGGTTCAAATGTAAAATTGGTTTTTAATAGTCAAGTAAGTCTAAAATATCTTTGATTTAGTTTGTTTAAGAACTAGAATAATTTTGACACATTAAAGAAGCAAAAAAACTAATTATTAATTTAATTATTATTAAACTAATTATATTAATTGTCATTTTCAATCCACTATCCTTTGGAATTAAAATGGCATCCACTGGGTTTTACCTATTTGTCAGCAACTTTTTTATACTTTGAAATGTAATACATTTCTGCTTTATCACTTATTATTTATATATTTTACTAAGTACAAGTCAAAATAATTGTTTAATTTTCAAATACATAAATTTCTGTTATGTTCAATGATGATTTGAGCATATCCATTAATATTTTGACCATTTATTTTTCAACAAATTTTAATTGAAAAATTAAAATAAACACTTCAATATGCTTCCCTTACCACTTTTGTCAATTTATTTCTGGTGCTGACACCTAATTGGGACATTTCACTCTTGATCATCAAAAACCTTTGATATATTTATTTTAAATAAAAAATAAAAATCATTTATTGTTATACAGATTGTTCAATTCGTAAATTAAAGACATTAAAACAAATCTAGCATTACCAACTGTAATAATCATTAGGTTTGTAGTGACATTCATGCGCATTTTATCTTTCTGACATACACCAAAATTAAAGCAATCAACCTTTTTGTAATACTCCACCAAAATCTAAAACTTTTCGTCATTTATACTTGTGTTGTTCCAAGACCTTTTTATGTCCTCTTAACATATCAAAGGAAACATTTCAACCCATTGTCTTTCATTGCAGGAAATGAGTCAATTAAAACCAAGGTGCAGATTAAACTGAGCATCACACATAAAATCACCTCTGCAAGCTGGTTCTGTCTCATTCCATTGTGGATTTTCTTCATTTACGCACTCTAAAATCACAGCGCCCTGCTCCAGCGTGTATCCCGGCTCACAGGTGAACTCCACCACAGAGCCAACTCCAAACGCAGGATCAGTAGTGGAGAAATTTCCATATTTCACAAACGGCTCGAAACAGCTTCCCTGAGAAAACGCTGTAATGCACAGAGAAAACTATTATACAATATAAAAACACAACACTACAACATAGTATTTATATTATCAGTTTATTTCATTTAAAACATATGTCATCATGTGTATATATAAGCAATTTACATTGAATGCATATTTATTGGGACTCAAACCCATGATCCAGCACTGTTCACACCCTGCTTTACCATTTGAGCTTTTTGATTGATATTTCAGTCAGTGGGATGTCATTGCTTGCTGATGGCAAACCTGTAACTCTATAAATACCCAGGAATCTGATGTCTCTAGGTAATGTTTGCTATATCTGTGCTATTCTGCTCTTCTTCAGATGTTTCTTTAGTCTTATGGAAACTAGAATTAAAGAAAAAAAACTTGTTAAAGGAGACCTATTTTTTCCTCTCGTAACAAGATGTAAAATAAGTCCCTGATGTCCCTACAGTGTGTGTGTGTGTGTGTGTGTGTGTGTGTGTGTCAAGTTTTAGCTCCAAATATTATACAAATATTTTTGTAACTCTTTGAAACTGTCCTATTTAGGCTTTGATCCAAATTTGGCAGTTTTGGTGACTGTCGCTCCAAACTCTCTGACTCTTTAAAAAAAACAGGGTGAAGCTACAAACGTCTGTGCATCACCATAGTGGCAGATTAAAAAACAGGACAAACATCATTTCTGTAAAAACTGAAAATTTCAAAAGAAGCTTCTTAGAAGGCAGTCTATCTGCCTGTTAAATGTGACATCACGCGAAGCGGCTTCCGGGTCCAAGCCCTCAACATTTACAGAGCAATGTAATACTTTCGAAATTCTTGATCGCAATCTATATATCCATGCCTAATATCCAATAGCCAGAAAGTCATACATTTTTTAGAATCTTTTTAGGTGTCAGTGATGCAGCAAGTCTAGAGACTGTTGTGTACACCAAGATTTATGTAAAATTCACTCACACCAAATTAATTACTTTCTGACCATTTCTGGTATTCTATACATCACAACTCAAAGGGCCATGACCCTCCACCCCTTTCATTTTTTCAAAAAATGCTCCGAGATGGACTTGGCTGGCAGTGCAATGGAAAAAGAGTGGAGCGAACTGTTGGCGCACAAAATGAGACACAAACCGTGAGGAGATGCAATTTTATAGTTTACACAGTTAAAATCAAAGAAACAAATGGTAATTTAATGTCCTGCTACATTTGTTATTCGTAATTTCATATACTCATAGCTGCAATTTGTTTTATTATAATAAAGATAATCATGTTTATATAAACACTTTAAATGAGGAGGACTTCTCTCCTCCTCAATCCCCGGGTCTGAATGCAGAAACAGTGGACAGCAGTGCAGCAGGTCTCTCGCCCTGTCTATTCCAACCATTAGCCGTGCCGGAAATAGGTTATGTGTCTGAATAATGAACCGTAGACTGTAATGAACAAACACATACGACCCGTGTGTCACCTAGTCATTGGGTCTCCCAGCTTGGCAGGTCTCACATGTTCTCATGATAAGAAGACTTCGCTATGAATAATAATGAGAAATCGACGCGTCATCACTCCACTAGCAGATTCATGTTACGTCACCGATTTTGATCCGCCCCAAAAATTATTTTAAACCCGGAAGATGAAATTAGCAGACAACACTAGGTGAAAGCTGACAGTTAAAACTGACAGGTGCTAACGCTGTCTTAACTGATGCTCAACACACACAAATCTGTTCAAATCTCAAAAAAGTACCCCAGGGTTTCTTAAACCTTTAACAAGTGGAAGGAGACTAGTGTTCATTTGTGTATCCTAAAACTCCACATTTATAATCCTCTTAGTCGCTGACATCATCTTGAGCAGGTGAAAACTCTAATGGCAGACGCTGCTTCTCACTTAGGGCTGTTTATGCTAACGAGGGAGAGATTGTCACTAATGGACGGGGCTTTCCCCTTCTGATGACAGGTACAAGGGGTAAATGTCAATCAAAGTGTTTCTCTAGACTGTTTTTATCAAGTGTGATTATAAAAAAAAAAATAGAATTAATAAATGTTTACCATTAGATGCTGGCTATGTTTACATACTGTTGCCAAACAATTGTGTTTAAACCCCTTACAAAAGTGATTTTAGCATAGTAGGTCCTCTTTAAAGGTCTGGAATAGGGCTCAGTAATCCAGAAGAGTCCTTGTACCTTCATATCGGATGGCAGCACCAGTGCATGTGCCCATCTCATCACTGGTGAATTCAATAAACAGATGCTGCCCGGTGCTGGTGACTCCTTCAGCAGGCAGATACTCCACTGCGTACGAGTCATATAGTGGAGGAGAGTCAATGTTACTGCCATCCTTTATGAGGAGCCTGAAAACAACAACAAGAACATCAGCATTACTAAAAACTATATGCTATATTCTTCTATCCTAAGACAAACTGATGATATTGTTACATTTTATTCACTTTAATCTTGGTATTAGGGCTGTTAACGGGATTGATTCAGAATTGTTAATGCATTTAAATAATTTAATGTAAACAATGTAAACGCATTACTGAAGCATGCAACGTTTTTCATTTAAAGTCAGTTACACTCGGGAGTCGGGAGTTTTGGAATGTATCTAGGGCTGGCCGATATGACAAATCTCATGTCTATATACGTCCTCTTATATCCTAATAATAATAATAATAATAATAATAAAATAATAATAATAATAATAATAATAATAATTATTATTATTATTTAATTATCTTTCTGTCTGTCTCAATTTTCATCTGTCTCTTGTCTATCCATCTGTCTATTTTACTATCTGTCTGTCTGTCTCTCTTAATTTTTATCTATCTGTCATCTATCCATCTATTTTACTATCTACCTGTCTGTCTGTCTCTTAATCTTCATCTGTATGTCTGTCGTCTATCCATCTGTCTAATTTTTTACTATCTATCTGTCTGTCACTTAATTTTCATCTATCTGTCTTTTTTATCCATCTATTTTACTTTTCATCTGTCTTCTATCCATATTCCTGTCTATCTGTCAGTCTCAGTTTTCATCTATCTGTCTGTCGTCTATCCATCTGTCTATTTTACTTTTGATCTGTCTGTCGTCTACCCGTATTTCTGTCTATCCGTCTGTCTGTCTCTTAATTTTTTATCTTTCTGTTTGTCGTCTATCTATCTGTCTATTTTACTTTTCATCTGTCTGTCTGTCTGTCTGTCTGTCTGTCTGTCTGTCTGTCTGTCTGTCTGTCTGTCTGTCTGTCTCCAATTCTTTAAATTTAATCAAATTATAGTTTATATATACAGTATTGACTACATGTGAAGTTACAATATTACAGGTTACAATATACTCATGAATGTACTTGTGATCATATTTCCCAATTAAATAAATATTAGTAAAAAAAAAGAAAAAAAAGATCCAAAGATGTATTTAAACAAACCGTTGTCATATTGATGATCTGCTGCATGGAGCATTCTATGATTGATTTGTATTTTTGAACAATTTTCTTTCTAATGTCTTACATAGAATAATCTGTTTCTAATTAAAACAACATTTGACCCCTGCCCCTGTTTTTTACTTTCTATCTTCTTTGTTTTGTATGTTTTTTTTTGTCTTTTAAATTGAAAACAGCAATGTAAATATGATTGTGATATAATATATTGTCACATTTTTGTTACAATAAAAAGATTGTTTAAAAAAAAACATTACAGGTCAATATTATATTATGCTCATTATAAAATATGAAATTCCAATAAACAATGTGTTTTGTGACACTACGGGATAAACGACAGAGCATAATATCCTACTTATGATAATCCTTCATAATATCCTTGTCCTTTCTTCATAAGATATATATTACATATTGTCATATTGCACCCTCACAGCCCTAAATGTACCATTGGAATTAAAAAAATAATTATTATTACCCCATAACCTATTGCTTCTCTGTTTACGATCAGATCATTTTAAGCCACTAAATCTGGTGGCATCAGACTGTTTGCTGGGTTTTGTTACCCCATCAGTCGAAGCTTGTTTTCGCCAATTGAGCATTCTGAATAGGCACTTGTTGTGTTTTAGACTGTCTCCGAAGTGCTTTGCTGTTATCTGGTCATTGTTTGTTGACATCTGTCTGTGCAGTGTGAATTGGGCCTATGTTGCGTTTTAATAATTCTGAATGGATCTCTGTACTGTAATAACTATATGTGGTGGAGTGAAATCGGTTTGACATCACAACTTTGCATCAACAAAAATATAGGATCTATACAAGTGTAATCAAGCACACGTACTGGATACTTTTTTTTTTTAATTCTGAGAAGATTTGATTTGATTTTTATTCACTAGGATGAACCTAAGATAAAGAAATAGAAAGTTGGTCAGCTTACTAAAATAAAATATATCACATTTGTACAATGCAGTAACCAAAAATGAATATTTTGTCATTAATTACTTCCCGTGACACCCTGAGTGATTCGTTTATCTTCAAAACACAAATGAAGAAATTTTAGATGAAATCCTGGAGCTCTCTGACCCTAGACAGTGATGATCCAGAGACGTTCAAAGTCCAGAAAAGGAACCAAAAACATGTTTAGGTGCAACTGTAATCACATGAAGCTCCAAGAACATATTTGTGTGGCAAAAAACTGTAAAAACGGCTTTGTTTGCTTGTATCTTTTACTGCATGTCAGATTAGGGTGCACGTTTACAGGCAAAGTCATTGGTTGTGTTGCGCTGCTGATTCTAATGGCAATATGTTATATTGCTTATAATAAACATGCTCTCTGATCTGTCGCAATAGAACAGATAAAGGCAAACAAAATCATTTTCGTCTAAAATATCTTAATTTGTGTTCTGAAGGTAAACAAGGGTCTCAGAGGATTAAAACTACAATTTATTTTTCATTTTTGGCAGAACTGACATGGTCAGTCTAATTAATGCAGAATTAATGCTTTTATTAAAAAATAGAAATAGAAAGTTGGTCAGCTTATTAAAATAAAATATATCACATTTGTACAATGCAGTAACCAAAAATGAATATTTTGTCATTAATTACTTCCTGTGACACCCTGAGAGCTTCGTTTATCTTCAGAACACAAATAAAGAAATTTTAGATGAAATCCTGGAGCTCTCTGACCCTAGACAGTGA
>CAIGQQ010011173.1:7278912-7302868 GCA_903798035.1 Danio albolineatus | reverse complement strand
CATGAAGCTCCAAGAACATATTTGTGTGGCAAAAAACTGTAAAAACGACTTTGTTTGCTTGTATCTTTCATGTCAGATTAACGTGCACGTTTACTACAGGCAAAGTCGTTGGTTTTATGGTACGCTGCTTATTCTAATGGCAATATGTTATATTGCTTATAATAAACGTGCTCTCTGACCTGTCGCAGAATAGATATAGGCAAACGAAATAGTTTTCTCTTTTTTTTCTGCTTGATGATGAATCATTGAAGTCACATGGAGGCTTTTGACCATGTTTTTTGGTTCATTTATGGTCTTTGAACGTCTCTGTAACATTGCTGTCTATGGAGCAGCTCTCTGATTTCTAAAATATCTTAATTTGTGTTCTGAAGGTAAACAAGGATCTCAGAGGATTAAAACTACAAATTATTTTTCATTTTTGGCAGAACTGACACGGTCAGTCTAATTAATGCATCTAATAACATGAACAAACAATGAACAATACATTTACTACAGTATTTGTTCATGTCAGTTAACGTTAGTTAATGAAAATACAGTTGTTCAGTTGTTTGTTCGTTAACTTGGTGCATTAACTAATGTTAACAAGCATAGACTTGGATGTTAATAATGCATTAGTAAATGTGCAATTATGATTAATAAACGCTGTACAAGTGTTGTTCATGATTAGTCCATGTTAGTAAATGCATTAACTAATGAACCTTATTGTAAAGTGTTACCAATCTCTAAAGATTTTTAATAAAAATGCATTTAGTAAATATCCACAAATTTGTAAAGAACATGCCTGTCATCATCCTCAGCCAGTGCCACTTTCTCAAAGTGAATGTGCAGCCGATGACCCTCGGGAGCCTCCAGTATCCAGTGACATGTCAGATTGTTGCTGTAGTTTCCAGGAAAGCCCGGAGAGATCACACGACCCTGAGTGGCATTTCTCATCATCCCCCCACAAGCAACTAGCAATGAAAGACAAAAAAAAAGAGAGGGAAATGAAGAGCGATACTGCTGTAAATTTGCTATACCCGTCATTTTCATTATGCATGGCACAGATTTCCAACAGGCTGCCAACAACTAATGAGACTAATGAAAAGGAATAACGTCTGCATTTAAATGAAACCAAAGCACAGAACATTTTTGATTTGGAGCAATTTTGAGGCAACGCACGCAGGGGTAAATTTAGTTTGTCCCCTCATACCTTGGCACCTGGGCTCTCTGCCACTCCAGTATGGTGTTGTGGCATTTCGGCACGTCAGGGAGCCGGGGCCCTGGAGCTGATAGCCAATCAGACAGGAGAAATAGGCCACACCCCCCACCTGAAGACCGGTGACTGACACTTCACCATTGTCAGGGGTAATTGGAGATGCACAGCTCAGGGCAAAGGCTAGAGAGAAAGAGAAAGAGACTGAAATAAATGGCAGGTGACTATTTCAGTCCAAAAAAATTTATTAATTAATAAAAGAAACTTTTCTTCAGAAACATTTTTTGTTGTGTTGGTTGAAAGTCTCTTCACATTGTACTAGTACTGATTAAAGTAAATGATCTAAATATTTTTAGATTCTGGGTGAGGCATAAGACTAAAAAAAATTTCATCCAATTAACAATTTGTTGAGCCGACAATTCCCATAATTCTGATAAGTAGCCCAAACTGTCTGTCAGCAAATGTAGATTTGTACATCTGCGCATTCGTTCATGCAGATCTGTTGTTTGCACGTTCACACGTGCCGTGTTTATGACATGTCCACACGAGAAAGAGAGTGACAGCGGTAAAAACAAATGCTGAATCAAAACTTGAAAATCCTGAATCAATTTTGGAGTTAGACTGTGTCCGAAGCCGCATACTTCCATACAATACAGTACGGTAAAAACAGTATGTGAACAGTAGTGTGTCTGAATTCATAGAATTCGAAAATCAGTATACGAGAAGTACCGGGATGACCTACTACTTGCGGCACGATTCTAAAGTGCACATCCCATGCACACTGCGCTATCCCATGATGCTTTTTAGGAGTATCATAACTAAAAAACTTAATATAGGAAATAAAAATAATCAATTTTTAACTTTTATTTGATGTTTACAATGCAAATCCAATTAGATTTACTCATTTGGTAAACAAAACAAGTTATGTGATATTTCTACTCATATAATATATCTACTGAAAGACAGAAAATATTACTTTACAAACTGTATTGCATTGTAAACAAATCATATGAACATTTTAATATTACTGTTATTATATCACAATAATAATTATAGTGAAATTAATTTTAAAACTAAATAAATGATAAATTTACAGTAAGTACATAGAAAATACATAGCAGAAATTATAGTTAATAAATAGACTAAACGATGGGCAAAATATCTGCGGATTTGTGTGTGCGCTGATTCTGTGTGGGCCTAATAGTAACTAATAAAGTCATGTTCACTAATAACCTGACTTGAATTGAATTGACTTAAATGCATACAAAAATACATTCATTGATTCATTTTCTTTATTAATCCGGGGTCGCCACAGCGGAATGAACCGCCAACTTATCCAGAATTTGTTTTACGCAGCGGATGCCCTTCCAGTTACAACCCATCTTTGGGAAACATCTATACATTCACACACATACACTATAGACAATTTAGCCTACCCAATTCACCTATACGAACCAGCGACCTTCTTGCTGTGAGGCGACAGCACTACCTACTGCGCCACTGTGTCGCCTACATAAATACAGTCAAACCCAAAATTAGTCATACCCCTGGCAAATTCTGACCGGAGTTTTTACCGGAAATGACAAATGCCAAAAGGTAAGATGATGATGTACTGTACAAGAGGAGTCATTGTGGGGAAAGAAAACATTTCTGAGCTTTTATTTACATTTGAAGTCCGATTTTGCCAGGGGTATGAGTAGTTTTGGGCTTGACCGTACATGCAAACATAAACGCATACTTAATAACAGGATAATAAAATGTTGGCTGAAATAAAATGCATAAAATAAATTAAACCTGCGTTTCAGCTTGTTGGCATGAAATATTTCTCATTTTCATTTATTTTAAATGAAGACACTTATGTTAAGTACCTGTATATAATAGTCTGTTGGCATACAAATTAAGACACTTATTCTATACTTTAAGGCAGCAATTACAATAATTGAAGATGTCTGCATATGTTTACATAGAGGCAAGTACAGGAAAACATGGTGGTCACAAGTACCAACTCTGTCCTTTGACTTCTACTTCAGTTTAAATTTAATGATATTTTCATCCAAGCCAACATGCATAGCATTCAAATAGATATGTGTGGGCTCACTAGGATCTACACTTTTGTACTTAATATTGTATGTGTAACTGATACAGTAGAGCTGAGCAAACAAAAAGAAAGCACTGCTTAAATCTGACCCAGACTTCCTTAATCTGTGGCTAAATCGTTGAGGTGCCGCATGGCTAAATGTGCCTGAGCAACATTTAACGTCCAGCCGATTTCCCCAGCTGTGAATAACAGGCCCGGCTGTCTCTGTTTCCATGGCGATTAATGTTCCATAATGCCCAGTTGTTTAGTTATTACTAATAATGACTCGGTTCAAGCACAGCAGGGCAGATTCGCTGCTTAGAGGTTATGACCAACAGATGCCAGAGCTTTATGTAACATTAATCCAATCTGTCTATCAGTGGAAATAGAGCCTCTGACAGACACTTTCTTACAATATAAAGGAAATTAAAGTTACTAATGGAGTCTATAAATAGAAACTTAATTGATCGTCATTGAAATAAGTACATATGTATCATAGATGAAACAGACAGTCGACAGTTCAAAAAAAATCAGCTTAGTCTCTATGTCAGAGATCGCCACAGCGGAATGAACCACCAACTATTCTGGCATATATATATTTTTTTACGCAGCAGATTCCCTTCCAGCCACAACCTAGTACTGGGAAACACCCATACACACTAATTACGCGCACACACACACACACACCCACACACCCACACATACTACTGACAATTTTGTTTATTAAATTCAACTGTACCGCATGTCTTTGGACTGTGGGGGAAACCGGAGCACCCGCAGGAAACCAATGCCAACATTCAAACTCTTCACAGAAATGCCAACTGGCCCAGGGGGGGGGCTTGAACCAGTGACCTTCTTACTGTGAGGCGACAGTGCTAACCACAGTGCAAACACTTCAGCCCAAAATATCCTAATTTACATGTGCTTGAAAAACTTTTTGCCTGTATCTCCTGTGTTACAGTATGTGCACACACGTGTTATTTGCCTAACTTGTCAGGACTGAAACAAATGCATAATACATAATCATGCAAACAACTAGACAGCCCTAGTTGAGTACAACCTCAAATAAAAAAAAGGTTGTGACAGTATGAAAACGCAAATAAAAAAGTTGTGATTTCTAAATTTACTTTGACAGTTTGACTTGTATTTCAAAATGAACACTAACCAAGTTTGATTCTTTGGAGCAATTTAGGGCTAATTTATGCACGGTTTTCAAAGTAGTCGCTTCACAGATATTTTCACATTGCATGACCATCTGGGACAGCATTGCATCGTTGCTGTGTTTACATTGCGAGATGGATCAGCTACAGGGGATTTCATACTACATGACTTTACAATTGGAGAATCGCTGACTACTTTGTCTCAGTCTCGGCCCACAAAATTGTCTTACAACCAAACACGCGAGAAGTGGCATGGCAACTATGCAAGGTCACGTGGTATATATTATAATATTAACTACATAATGAGAAAGAAGCCTTTAGTGGGGTAGAAAATGAACTTATCTTGCTCACGTGGGTTTTGAAGGGAATAAGCGATTTTATCTTTTTTCTTTTTCGACTCGTTGTGATATTGCTGAGATTCAGTTCACCTTTATTTGTATAGCGTTTTTACAATGTAGATTGTGTCAAAGCAGCTTCACATAGATTATAAAAAACGTAAACAGTGTCAGTCCAGTTTTCAGTGTTGGAGTTCAGTTTAGTTCAGTTCAGTGTGGTTTAATATTTACTACTGAGAGTTCAAACACTGAAGAGTAATCCATTGATGCGCAGCTCTACAAGTCCTGAACCATGCAAGCCAGTGGCGACAGCGGCGAGGAAAAAACTTCCACCAATTGGCAAAAGTGAAAGATTAAAAACCTTGAGAAAAACCAGGCTCCGCAGGGGCACGACCATTTCTTCTATGGCCAAACGTCTTGTGCAGAGCTGCAGTCTAGGCGCCGGAGGCTGGAGAACGACACGTTAAATGACACGTCAAACAGACCCAAGTGCTCCTGCCAAATTCCTCCATATCTTGGGTCCAAATAGACCGAAATTAAGCTCTTTTAACTTTTCCCTCAACCTCCCGCTGGCCTGCAGATAGCCATACTAGTGGATGCTGCTCTTTCATTGGCTGTATGTAATCACAATGTTATTTTCAATCAGAACATATTTCGCACGGCATGATTTGAATCACTGACAGCTCCAGATATTTAGCATGCCAAATATCTCACGGGTATCGGAGACTCATCTGCGATTCTCTCAGATCGCGTCCTTGAGAGTTCACACTGTGTGAATGTTACTAACATCGAGCACTTATTTGCCTGTGATTTCAGGCATTTGTCAGCAATTTTTTCAAAACCTGTCGGCTAGTCAAAATTGGGCTAAAATCATGCAGTCTGAACTCGGCCTCACTGTCCAGAAGCATCGTCGACTTCTCTGGGCTCGGAAGCATCTGGGATTTACCATCACACAATGGAAACGTCTCAACTTTTCTGATTTGTTGTTGTAAATAAACACAACACTAAATAGGTTTATGTGCTTAGATACTGTAGCCCACACTGAAATAGTGCTACTGTTCACTCCTTAACTGCGTCATTCATCTTCTAGATATTATGAGTAAAAAATACTGGCTGAAGAGCATCATATCACAGGGAGGTCATCGTATGCCGAACGGTTCATTAATTTAACTGCTTTTGCCAGTGTATTGGTGCTCTTCATGGCCTCTGAGCTGCATCTCGCTGTCTTTAATAGCATTCATTGAGCCCTTGACCATTTGAAAGGCGCGTTTAACCTCAGCGCATAAATATTGATAGAGCACAGCGATGCATTATAGCTCGCTCTCATTTAATCTTTATCTGGGAGAAACGCTATTGATCTCTGTTTAGGAGCAGGAGCTGAGTTCACGTGCGCTTCAAATGCATTTAAATTCTACAGGCGTTTGGCCAGCAGCTTCATCCCTGGTGCCTGCCAAACATAGAGAGGGTTTAATTTGGGGTAAAAATGACTTTGTTTGGTCTAGGGTCAGTTTAGGGCCAGTACAGTATATATTTTTTTAAATAAATGAATAATTCTACTCGGCACCACGGTGGCGTAGTGGGTAGCACATTCGCCTCACAGCAAGAAGGTTGCTGGTTCGAGTCCCGGCTGGGTCAGTTAGTATTTCTGTGTGGAGTTTGCATGTTCTCCCCGTGGTTGCGTGGGTTTCCTCCGTGTGCTCCGGTTTCCCCCATATGTCCAAAGACGTGGTATAGGTGAATTGGGTAAGCTAAATTGTCCGTAGTGTATAAGTGTGTTTGGATGTTTCCCAAAGATGGGTTGCAGCTGGAAGGGCATCCGCTGCATAAAACATATGCTGGATAAGTTAGCGGTTCATTCTGCTGTGGCGACCCTAAATTAAAGGAGCTAAGCCAAAAAGAAAATGAATAATTCTACTCAGTATCTAAATTGATCTAGAGTGACAGAAAATACATTTATTATGATACAAATGATTTAATTTTAAAATTATTTTAAATATAGTTTATTTAAATACAGAAAAATGTGAAGTAATTTTATTTTCTTTGTTAATGTAAGTTTTTATTGCAAGGAGATACAATTCATCAGCATCGGTAGACATTTGTCATTTTTCCTGATTTCCAGTTTATATTTCCTAATCAGGCTTTAAAGAGGAAACATAAGTTTCTTTATGACAGTAACAGAACAACACATCCCTTTGCGTTATCATACATTATTTATACCAAAAGCAATGTAGAAATATTCACAGTAAAAATAAATTTTTTTTATAACAAGAAGGCATTAGGTTGAATGGGAGTAAAGTACTCAATCCATTTGGACCAAAAGTCAACAAACGTATATTTTTGGTTACGCACACAGTATGTTATTTTCTTCATAATGAATATATTTTTCAAAACATGGTAACGCTACACTCACTGGCCACTTTATTAGGTACACCTTACTAGTACCGGGTTGGACCCCCTTTTGCTTTCAGAGCTGCCTTAATCCTTTGTGGCATAGATTCAAAAAGATGCTGGAAATATTTCTCAGAGATTTTGGTCCAGATTGACATGATATCACGCAGTTGCTGCAGATTTGTCAGCTGCACATCCATGATGCGAATCTCTCATTCCACCACATCCCAAAGGTGCTCTATTGGATTGAGATGGGTGACTGCGGAGGCCATTTGAGTACAGTGAACTCAACAGTACAGTGATGGTCAGCAACAATACTTAGGTACTGTAGGCTGTGGCAATGACACGATGCTCAATTGGTACTAATGGGCCCAAAGTGTGCCAAGAAAATATCCCTCACACCGGTATCACCTCCAGCCTGAACTGTTGATACAAGGCAGGATGGATCCATGGTTTCATGTTTTTGAATGTTGCAGCACAAACTGGGACTCATCAGACCAGGCAAGTTTTTTTTCCAATCTTCTATTGTCCAATTTTGGTGAGCCTTTGTGAATTGTAACCTTAGTTTCCTGTTATTAGCTGACAGGAGTGGCACACAGTTTTCTGCTGCTGTAGCCCATCCGCCTCAAGGTTGGATGTATTGTGCTTTCAGAGATGCACTTCTGTATACCTCAGTTTTAACGAGTGGTTATTTGAGTTACTGCTGCCTTTCTATCAGTTCAAACCAGTCTGGCCATTCTCCTCTGGCATCAACAAGGCATTTGCGCCCACAGAACTGCCCCTTACACTTAAATCACCTTTTTTCCCCATTCTGATGCTCGGTTTGAACTGCAGCAGATCGTCTTGACCATGTCTACATGCCTAAATGCATTGAGCTGCTGCCATGTGTTTGGCTAATTAGAAATTTGCATTAACGAGTCGTTGCACAAGTGTACCTAATAAAGTGGCCGGTGAGTGCATTTTCAACATCGATTATAAGAAGATAGTTAGAATGATCTCTGAAAGATCACGTGACACCTAAGACTGGAGTGATGATGCATTGAACATTGAGCCTTGAAAGGATAGAAATTAAGTTTTTTTTTTATAACTTAAAAAAAAATAAATTCTGCATTACAGCTTGCATTACAGAGCTGTAATCGCAGAATCACATATCTAGAGATAATTTATTATTTATAGGGATTTGTATTAATATAGGATCTAAAAATACAGGTGACATTCTTCCATTAACAATGTCTTACTGACAGTGAGGTTTACGAGAGCCATATAACTATACCATCTCTCTGGAAGAGCTGTCTGTCTCAAAATAAATGTCTAGTGTGTTTTAGAAATTTTCTCTGCACATGTACACACACATGCGTGCACACACGCACACAAAGACACTCAAACAAACATCCAAACAGAGAGCTGCTGTCATTCTCCTCTGCAAAAAATAGCATCAACACGTTTACTAACACAAGGACTAACTTTAGTATCAAACATTACTATAAACCAATCACTATTATTATTTAGCACTTTAACATTAACATTCCAAGCACAAAAATGACGAACATCACATTTAGATTGTACCTCTGTACCGCAGAAGTAATAACCCGGGCTCAGTGGCTCGTTCACTGCTAAACTGGACTGAGATCTGGTTACTAGAGCTCCGCAGCACCAGACCCCTGGATAACACCGAGCTGTTGGCCAGAATGGAGGTCACAGGTCCACCCAAATCCTCCAGAACTGCCTCCATCCCGTCATCCAAACTAATGTTCAGCACCTGCGACACAAGGGAAGAATCAGATAAAAATAAAACGGTAGGCCTTGATATTTCAGATTTACATGACTGTGCTCTGTAGATAAATGCTCAACTGAAAGCGTGTTTTGGAGGCACTTCAGTGGGTCCGGAATATAAAAGTGTAGATGGAGGTTTCTTTGATCGGTTTTGTTGCATGTGTTCCTAAGATAAGCATATTGACCAGCTTGTGCGCCGGTGTGACGTGTTGAGCTGGCCAGTCGTATCAGAGCTGATACTGATACACACACTGATATAGTTTGACAAACCCCTGTGAGAGCAGCACAGGTGAAGCTCTTTTCTTGTTGCATCACAGACATGATATATACAGATGAAGTCAGAATTATTACCCCCCTGTATATTTTTCTCCCCATTTCTGTCTTTTTTTTAACACATTTCTAAACGTGATTTAATTACTCATTACTAATGTCTGATTTCTTTTATCTTTGCCATGATGACAGAACATAATATTTGACTAAATATTTTTCAACATACTAGTATTCAGCTTAAAGTGACATTCAAATAAGTGGGCGAGTTAGAGTAATTAGGCATGCCATTGTATAATGATGGTTTGTTCTGGAGACGATCAAAAACAAATATTGCTTAAGGAGGCTAATAATATCGACCTTAAAATATATATAAAAAATAAAACTGAAATAAAACCAGTAAGACTTACTCCAGAAGAAAAAATATTATAGGAAATACTGTGAAAAATTCCTTATTCTGTTAAACATCATTTGGGAAATATTCGAAAAAGAAAAAATAAATCAGACCAGGGCTAATAATTTTGACATTTGTTGGGGAAAGGTGACACCAATTTAGATTTATGTTAAAGTCTCTCAATAGGGGCGACAAGGTGGTGCAGTAGGTAGTGCTGTCGCCTCACAGCAAGAAGGTATAATAGGTATAATATATAAGCTGCGTCAATCTTTTTCTTCATTTAATAAATGACTTGTGCCTCAGAAGGCTATCCTGACACGCAGTGAATGCACGGTGGCGTGTGAAGGTGTCAGACGCGGAGCACAGGCGCTCTTGATTCTGGAGGTCATTAATAATATAATAACACAACTACTTAAACTGTTAAGGCGTTTTAGAATGACCAAAACAACATTTCAGATGTTTTACAATATGCTCAGCCTGCTGGTTTGTCCATTCACACACATTTTTATCACCACATGATCTCTTATAACTAAATCACATGACCTTTATTTAATGCGCATACTGGAATTTATGCGGTAAAAGTGTTTCCATCGCAGTTTATGATCATCTTTTCTTATCGAATAAGAAGTTTATCCTACTCAGTTTAGCGCATAGATTTTTCATGTGCATTTTCAGTATGTATGCGCATCATGCCGTTTTCATCAACCATTCTTTTATGCACATATCCAAAATGTGAATAAAAATAGCTAGATGGAAATGTAGCTAATGATCATCTGACAGAGGTCGAATAAACCAATGACCTGGAGCAAATCTGCATAGATCTGAATGCATGATAAATTTAGCTTCATATTTCTAAGGGATTTGCTTTTCCCTTTCCCTTGTGATGTAACTGCCTCAAACGCCAAGAGGAGTAACCGTCCCTGACACTATTTTGCTTTAAATATGCCTATTTTTTTCATGATACCCTATTGAAGCCAAGGTGAGAATAATATCAGCTGACAGCAATCTTTCCAACTGAGACCTCCAGTAAAAAAAAAACTAATTTCAGATGTGGCATCAGGACCTTGAAACTCTCCTCAGGTTCAGGTGACTCCTTTCTGTGAATATAGCCAATTTGTTCTGCCATAATGTGAGCTTCTTCAACTCAAAATGCAATCAAAAGACCTTCATTTCCATAAACCGGGTCTAAAAGTGTGTCAGCCATTGTTCAGTTGATGCTCCCTGACCCCAGAGGTTGTGCAGAGTTAGCGGGGCAGTGTGTATGGAATAATATGAGAGCCGGCACGGTCAACAGGTCGACAAGCAATTAAAATGAAATAGTGTTGAGAATCCTAATGATTTGTGGCCTTTTAATTCAATTCAATTCACCTTTATTTGTATAGCGCTTTTACAATGTGGATTGTGTCAAAGCAGCTTCACATAGAAGGTTATAGTAAATTGAAAATGTCAGTTTAGTTATTAGCTAGTAAATTATTAGCTAGTATATAGCTGAGTTCAGTTCAGTTCAGTGTTGTTTAATATTCACTACTTAGAGTCCAAACACTGAAGAGTAATCCATCGATGCGCAGCTCTAGCTGCAGTCTAGTCGCTGGAGGCTGGAGAACTCGAGGCTCGTTTGTCCTTGGAGGGTCACGGGAATCCGTCTCTAGCTTGCTACTCCGCCAAGCAGCTGCTCAGGATACAGCCTGGTCCAGGGTTAAGGAGCCTTGGGATCGTCTCGTCACGGGTCTTGGATCGCATCCGTGGCGCTGCATAGTCTCTGGGGGCCTCGGGAAGAGTATCCCCAGTTGGAAAAGAGAACAAAGAAAATAATTAGCGTAGCTGCAGTTCATAGTGTATATAAAGGGGATGCGTGGAGCACATTCGTGCATCATACCGCTAAGTGATGTATTGAGTGTATGCTTTACTAAAAAGATAGGTCTTTAATCTAGTTTTGAACTGTGAGAGTGAGTCTGAGCCCCGGACATTGTCAGGAAGGCTATTCCAGAGTTTAGGAGCCATAAATGAGAAGGCTCGACCCCCTTTATTTGATTTTGCTATTCTGGGTACTACTAGAAGCCCTGAGTTTTGAGATCTTAGAGAGCGGGTTGGATTGTAGCGAGACAGAAGGTTGGTTAGATAAACAGGAGCTAGATTATTTAATGCTTTATATGTAAGAAGTAATATTTTGAACTCAATACGAAACTTAACAGGCAGCCAGTGTAACGAGGATAAAATTGGGGTGATATGATCATATTTTCTAGACCTGGTAAGAACTCTGGCGGCTGCATTTTGTACTAGCTGAAGTTTGTTAATAGAGGAGGCTGGGCAACCAGCGAGCAGAGCATTACAGTAATCCAGCCTGGAAGTCATAAAAGCATGAACTAACTTTTCTGCATCTGAGATGGATAGCATACTTCGTAGCTTAGCAATATTTCTCAGATGAAAGAATGCAGTTTTTGTGATATGGGAGATATGGCTTTCAAAAGTTAAATTGCTGTCTAATATGACACCCAGATCTTTAACAGTAGAGCTAATGCTAACTCTGCATCCCTCTAGTTGCAGGTCGAGTTGTGCGATCTGCTGTGTACAGGATTTAGGTCCTATAAGTAATAGTTCAGTTTTGTCTGAGTTTAAGAGAAGGAAGTTGTTGGTCATCCAGTTTTTAACATCTTTAATACACTCAGTTAGTTTTGATAGTTTAGACGTCTCGTCAGGTTTAGTAGAAATATATAATTGAGTATCATCAGCATAACAGTGAAAGCTGATACCGTGTCTTCTAATAATGTCTCCCAGGGGCAGCATGTAAATTGTAAACAACAAAGGTCCTAAAACTGATCCTTGAGGCACCCCATACTTAACTGGGCTGACTTGTGAAGGTTGTCCATTAATATTCACAAACTGGTAACGATTAGTTAAGTATGACTTGAACCATTGTAAAGCCGTTCCCTGGACACCTGTAGAGTTTAAGCGATTTATGAGGATATTGTGGTCAATTGTGTCAAATGCGGCACTAAGATCTAGCAGGACTAACAGCGAGATGCACCCTTGGTCAGCAGCTAATAGTAAATCGTTGGTTATTTTCACTAATGCGGTTTCTGTACTGTGATGAGGCCTGAAACCTGACTGGAACACCTCAAAAGCATTGTTCATCTGCAGAAAGGAGCATAATTGGGCAGAAACAACTTTTTCTAGTATTTTAGACATAAATGGAAGATTTGAAATAGGCCTATAATTAGCTAAGTTGCAGGGGTCCAGTTGTGGTTTCTTAATAATAGGCTTAATAACAGCGAGCTTGAAAGAGTTTGGAACATGTCCTAATGACAAAGAAGAGTTGATAACGTTAAGAAGAGGTTCTCCTATTACAGGTAGCAATTCTTTCAGTAATTTTGTTGGAATTGGGTCTAGCATACTCGTAGCTGGTTTAGAACTATTTATAATTTTGTCTAGCTCTTCCTGTTCTATGTTCTCGAAGCACTGTAGGCTAATTGGTTCAGTGGAATGTTTACTGGATCTGAAGTATAAGGCTGTACAGAGATTTTAACATCTATTTTTTGTCTAAAGCCTTCTATTTGATCACTGAAAAAATTCATAAAGTCTTCGCTACTCATTTGCGGTGTGATATTTTGTTCCAGCGATGACCGATTGTTTGTTAATTTAGCAATGGTGTTAAATAGAAATCTAGGATTGTTATGGTTATTTTCTATCAGTTTACGGAGGTGCTCAGCCCTGGCGGATTTGAGGGCCCTCCTATAGCTGGACATACTGTCTTTGTACGCAATTCTAAAGACCTCTAAATTAGTTTTTTTCCATTTACGTTCCAAGGCACGGGTTGCTGTTTTAAGAGCGCGCGTATGACTGTTATACCATGATGTAGTTTTATCTTCTCTAGTCTTTTTTAATTTGATGGGTGCCACAGTATTTAGTGTGCTAGTAAAGATGGCATCCATGCTGCTAGTTATTACATCGAGGTCATTTGCATTTGCAGGTGCATTTCGAAATAAAGAAAGATTAGGCAAGTTATTTGCGAATTCCTCTTTGGTAGACGGAACGATAGATCTACTAAGGCGATGTATTGGTGCGGATCTGCTAATGTCAGGTAAACATAGCTTGTTTACATAGCTAGGTTTACATGACCTTTGTGGACTCCAGCAGACCAGAGTGGTGAACGTTAATGAAGGTCTAGCAGGACCCAGGAGAGACTGCAGTGTGAATACAAGGTACATTTTAATAACAGCTCAGCTAAAACTCCAGTTTCTCAACTAAACACTCAGCAGACAAAATATTGATTAGATCAACAAACCGCTCACAACTACCCTGATGTTCTATGAATGAATATAAATGATGGATTTCGAGGGAAGCTGACACATGTACTTCAGAATCGGTTTCCACAAAGTCCTCCTAACACAGTAAATGGCTAGATCTGTGGTCTCGTTAAAGATAATGACTGATGGAGCAATTGTATCCATAATGTATCATAAAACACATTAAATAGGCTTTTCATATGAAGGGGAAAATACACTGAAGTCTAGAGTTGGGTCCCTAACGACACACTGTATACCAGTGTTTCCCAACCCTGTTCCTGGTGGCACACCAACAGCACATTTTTTTAAAGTCACCTGTTAAATCTGACCTATTAACTTCAGGTTTTGGAGTCTCTTCTAATGTTCTGATGAGTTGATTCAGGTGTGTTTGATTAGGAAGAGTATGAAAATGTGTACTGTTGGTGTGCCTTCAGGAACATGGTTGGGAAACACTGCTATAGACTACGCATGTATGCACATACTGTATATTTACTTTTGGACTTAAACCCTCAATTGTGTAGTGCTGTGGTTCTCAAACTGTGGTACGTGTACCAGTAGTGGTACGCAGGCTTACTTCTAGTGGTACGCGGAGGAATCGCTGAATAATTAAAGTTAAAAAATTAACTTTTAACCCTTTGATGTGTACGATAACACAGATGTGATCAGTGATTTTATTAGGCTAAACCTTTTATTTTATTTTTAATTTTCAAATGTTTGTTATGTATTCTTTAATTTGACGCATTTTTTTTTCTCCCTGTATTTGTAACGGTCCCTTATTTTTACATCCCAATGTTGACAGGTATTGTTTAATCACTTGATTTTCTGACACATAACGCCTACTTTAATGCACAGTAAGCAGATCTAATTGCTAATTTCTCTGTTTAAACTATTTAGAATGTTTAAAGTGGCTGATAAATAATAATATTAATAATAATAAATATACATAATATTAAGAATGAATCTGCAACGTTTTTGAACTGTGCAGGCCTGTAGCTGCTTAATTACGCCTACTATGCTACTGTATTTCAATACTGGTCATTATGGTGGTACTTGTAGAGACAATTTTTTTTTGAGGTGGTACTGGGTGAAAAAAGTTTGAGGACCACTGGTGTAGTGTATGAGTTTAGTGTCGTCCCAAATGGAACACTAACAGTTTTTTTTTTACTGCAGGCTTTGTATGTTTATATCTTTTAAATATATTTTTTTCCCCAGTGTTTTGGAGATTATAGATGTTTAAGACATAACATTATGAACATAACGTCTAAAATCGTTACTTAGATTTCATTGGGACTTTATATACAATGTAAAAATTGCTGTCAAATTTTTAGTTTTACAGCCCATTTGTAATTATTTATTTACTAGTGGTGTTACAGATCACAAATCTCACGGTTTGGATTACATTATGGTTTTTAGTCACAAATCAGACCACTTTTCGGATCAGCCATGAAAGGGAGGATACAAATGTAATTTGTTCAGGACTACTGCTACTACTATTACTGCTGTTGCTGATAACGCTAAATTTATACATCTACCATTATCATTTGTACAACCCATATTTATTTTTAGTCTCATTTTCAATAATTCAGCTATTCACTGATAAAACCTCATGTTTCATTGCTAGATGGATCATTTTTGAAGAATTATTCAGTGGCATATTTTTAATGGCTGGTTGTCGCCATCTATTGGTTAAGTAATGTAATTGCTGCCTACAACTTTTTATTTTTGAGCGTTGTTAAATGCATATGACGGTGATTTTAAGCTTTACCATAAACATCAGTGGTTTTATCTAAACTATAAACTGTTATCCCAGTACTTCTGTGTTATGTAACTTTACAACTAACTCGAAAGACTCAATCTCTTACTTGGTTTTTGCGTTTGTCAAACACAGATTGGAAGGCAGCGATTGGAAGGATTAATAAACATATGCAAATCACCAAAATTTATAATTTATGTTGCGTAGGTTTTGAGATCCCGACCTTTTAATTCTTAATTGTGCAGCCTACACTGAATGCATTAATGCAGGCTAAACAAGTAGTAACAGAAAACACCTTTAATAACCTAGGAAACCCACAACATCCCGAATAACCTACCACAACTTCTTCCGTCATCTTTATATTTTACAGGAAATGCTTTCATACATGTGATTTGAAGGATGTGAAAGCCGATCTCTCGTGATTTGTTACAAATTTAGTGGGTTGTGATCTGTACCAATCATAGATCAATCGTGATCCGTTACACCCCCGTTATTTACAGATCACAGGTTACAGTAGATTTTACAGTGTTACTGGGAATTTTACAGTATTACTGGGAATTTTACAGTATTATTGGCAAATTTGCAAACACACTGTAAATTAACAATTACAACTGTGCTGTGTGTTGCAGCACATTTGTAATCGTTGTTTTACAGTGCGCTTGTACATTTTACAGTATTACTGACAACCAAAAATGCCAGTAATGCATTTTTACAGCAATTTTTTTACAGTGAAGATAAACCTTGACTACTGATGGTGAATACTGCATGAACATTACAAAAACACAGATATTTAGTCCACATTCTGATGAACCATCACATCTGAAATGTCAGAATAACCAAGTGAGCATCACATCTATGTTTCAGCACAGAACAGAGTTGCCCTCCTTCTGTTCCAACACATCCAGTCTACTGTAGGGAGTGAACTTGTTTAATTTGACGCAGCAGCTGCACGGCAGTCAAACACGTTGAAACGCGACGCTCCTCCTGAAACTCCATAAGGAAACTGTAACAGCTTCAGACAGGAGGCCTTTACTAATGCCTGAGAGAGAGATAGTTGGCAGCATCTGTCTGCGCGCCTCAAAAAAAGTTTTGCGCGCTATGTTCTGTCTCCTCACAATCAGTTTTTAAATGCGGTTCTCTCTCTTTTGATCAATGCAAAATTAGAGGTCTCAGAAATTGCAGTGCAGTCGATCGAACCATATCAAGTTGGACGGCTGACAGGAACGATAACAAGTTCCACCTGATTGCATGAAACGCAGAAGAGACAGTGTTTGCAGTGCTTCATTTACTCAAAATGAACGCTTTGTTCCCTCTCGGCTTGAGTATTAATGTAACAGTTTGTAAAATACTCTTCTTTTTTTTAACAGATTACAGTAGCACCAAGTTTTCTTCAGGACTTCGTTATAATACTGATTTATCAAGGAAATCACCATGAGTTCAGTTGATCATACCTCTCAACTTGCTTTTTTTATTCTTAATTGTGCTGTATTTTTTTATGTTGTTTGCGGTTGGTCTATTTTACAGTTGTAGTGCCTTTTTTGCAGTTGTTAGAATACTCCTGCAATTTAAAAACACATTAAGGATGAATTTTTTCATTAAAATATCCAAAATGTGCTTGCTTAGTACTGACATTATCCCAAATGTTTTGACGAATATGCAAATTTAAAGAAATAGGGTATATGCACAGCCAGTGTTTCTTTTCATACTGCTAAAATTCTGTGTATGGTTAATGTGACTTAAAAATTTTTATAGGGTTTACGCGCACACGCCCATCAGGATTAGCAGGTTAGCGCAGAAACTCCATTCAATATACTGGGGTAAAGTAAATGTTCATATTTTAAAGACACGGCACAGAAAAATGTAATTTAACGCAGTGCGACTTGTACAATCTGAGACGCACTTTATATCGTTTATCAATCAGGGATGTGATTTTTCCGTACGCATTTCCATATTTTCCAGCTCAATGGGGCGACCGCTATAATTGGCACAAATCTGAGGTATTTTTTTTTGTTGGGGCCCTATTAAAAAAGCTTTAATAGTTTTAATTGATTATAAAATATATTTTTATAAATTTGTAATAGCCTATCATCTAAACTTTCAGGTATTAAATTTGAGGTGCCAGCACTAAATAAATGACACAAAAACCGATGATTTGCATAGGATAGGGGTGTCCAAACTCGGTCCTGGAGGGCCGGTGTCCTGCACAGTTTAGCTCCATCTTCCTTTAACACGCCTGCCTGAAAGCTACTAGTACACCTAGAAAGTGCTTGATTAGCTGCTTCAGGTGTGTTTCATTGGGGCTGGAACTAAAATATGCTGGACATCGGCCCTCCAGGACTGAGTTTGGACACCCCTGGCATAGGATAACAAATGTGTGTCCTGGCTTTATTTATAATGTACAAAGAGCGCACGTGGTCGTGACATCCCATTGAGAGAGCGGAAGAAGTGTGCACAGCCACATGCATTTAAAACAATTTCATGATCAGCGACTTCCTCATACGAGCACATTATAGGACTACACAATACTTGTACACAACAGCCTAGGTAGGTCTACAGTTACATTCCTGAATGACGTCCAGAATGAAGCAGTTACTGCTCCTTCGTGTGCACAATGATGAACACTGAAGGGGCAAACCATCAGGCCGCTGAAGGAAAGGGAAAGTGAAAGTTTATTAGGCTACTCAATTCAGGTGGACTTAAAGGGCACCTTTGATGAAAAATCTACTTTTTAAGCTGTTTGGACAGTCATATGTGTAGTTATAGTGTATAGACGGTCATTTTGGGGTGATATAAACACACCCAGTCCTTTTTTTTCAATTTAACAGCATAAAAACGGTGGACCAATTGGAGCGGTTTTGAGATCGACCGCAACTCTACGTAGGAGTGCGGTCCCCCCGCCCACCGAATTGATTGACAGCTGCGTATTAACATGTCTCCGTAGTAACGCGTATAATCATACCAACAAGACAGGATGTGCGCAAAACAACCGGGAATAAAAGGTCTGTTCAGTTCGCGAAGGTCATCAATCATCATCAGATGTGATCAAGAGTGAGTTTCACAAGTTTAACACGTGTTTAAAACAGTGCATGTTTGTAATGAACTACAGCCATTTACTTCAGCTTTACTTCATCACCACAGCCGTGTGTCAGCAAAAAAGACGCTTCAATCTCGGTTTGTTGACATTAAATCAGGTTTATTGTGTACATTACCATAACAGAAATCCATACAGCAGTGGACATTAGCCCGTATCCTTTCACATTTGCTCGCAAAAGCGCGCGCTGTCTGTGTGTGCGCGCGCAAGTGCGTGCGTGCGTGCGTGAACGAACTCTATAACTGCATGTGCGTGACTCATCGTTGCAGCTCCTTAACAAACACATTAAACAGTCTTTGGTAAAGTTCTTACTGTTGTATTTCTCACAAACGGAGTGAGATCTGCTTCTCTTACACCTGTTCCTGTTGCGTCTGTCTGTCTGACGCAGCCGAGGGCGAAGATTGGGGCACGCTGACGGGAACGGTGGGCGGGGAGGACTATTCTTAAAGGGCCAGTGCAAAAAACTGGAAAAATTTGATTAGAGCTATAATGGAACGACTTTAGAGAGCTATAATTAATAATCTGATGGGTAATTTGAGCTGAAACTTTACAGACAAATTCTGCTGACACAAAAGACTTATATTAAATATAAAAAAGGGGTCATGTATCTGCCCTTTAATATTTTAGGCCTTTAATAGATTTAATGGCTTAAAACAGTTCGAATTGTTGACTGACTAGTAGTTTTTTATCACAATGGAACAAAGAGTCGACTTAATTACAGGAGGAGTTATGTTCTGTGGACACAAGAGCACTAAAAAAACGAGTTAGTGGCACCATCTAGCGGCAGTGTGTGGATCTGTCTCCACGTCGTACAAAATGTACTGTAAAAAACTATTAATATGATATATAATATATTACTTAGGTCACTATTAAACACTATTAAACATCGAAACTGACGAAGCAAAATTTTTTAACTTAAATTGTGTGGCCAGTATTAGTTGTGGTTGGTGTGAGGGTATCGTCTTCCTTCTTTTTTGTTCTCGGCTGATCACATGCCTGATTAATCAGGTAGTGAGGATCGTTGATTTGTAAAGAAAACAGACCTTAAACATGCTGATTTTGTAACAGCATACAGTTCACCAGAAGCGCTTGATTCAGGTTACTGTTAATCTTTCTATTATTCCTTTCTTTCCTCAGAGAGCACATCTGTTCTTAATGCTGCCATCTGATATTAATTAAAAATTTTATTTCAGAATTTGACAGGTAAAAATAAAACGAAACTAAATGCATTTGCGCTCTTGTATCTGTCGGTCATATAGCCCACAATATGTGCACTCTCATGTTCAATTTATACATTTTAGGAGGAGTAAAATTTACATATGGGGTTTCAACTACCAGCATATTTAGACCTGTCTAGTTTCCAAAACTCCTCCTGAAGTGGTCCGAGTGATCAGATTTGTATCCATCTCGAATGCGTTTTAGAGGGCATTTACACCTGCCCATATCATGATTGGATCTGATTAGAAAAACACATGAAGTGACCAGGTGTAAAAAGCCCTTATGTGTATAGAATTCAGATATCCTTGCTATTAGCAACACTGGGGGCTTTTATGTGAGCTTCAGCAGCAATTCATTGCTTGTGCTCCCACTACTGCACACAAAGTGTCCACTAAATGTGATTAAATCCCTCAATATACTCTAAATTAGTTCTTTTTTGTTCTGTAATTAGAAGCAAAAAGCATTTGAAAATACCTTTGCAACTCCTTAATGAACATCCAGACGCCATCCATGCAGCTATTAAGAAACATCTGGTCGTAGCAATGTGGATATGAATTTATGTTTGGTCGTAACAAGATGTTTGGATAAGAATTTATGTACACTATGACAGCATATGAGGTCATTTAAATGTCACGGATATGGTAGTTTGATCACCAAAGATATTGAGAACACTATGTAGATTTGACTATGTGAGACTGATGATGAAGTATCTTTGTCTTTGCATGACAGTGATGTTCTAGAGCAGAATAAGCATTAATTTCACGAGTCTTAGAATTGAAACGATGATGTACACCTAATATCTTTTTGATTTTCTCAGCAAAAACAGCCTTAGAAGTTCACATCAATTCAGTATTCACATGAAGCACAGCATTTAACTCATGACCCTATAAATATGCAGAAAGAACAGATAAGAATATTTTGTTTATGTGAGCCTGAAGAGACAGGCAAGACTTTTACGTTTCTTTGTACACTTATGAAATTTCAATGTTAAGTGCAGAGGAGACAGTAAATGACACTTTGGTGCCCTTGAGAGACAAAGATGTGCGAGAGAGACGCTTCTTTTGATCTGCATATGATAAACGTGTTGGATGAGAAAGTACTGACCTGAATCTCAATGCCATAACCCAGATATACAGTAACCAGGCAGGTGCAATGCATGTGGGAATCAAATGAGGCATCCGGAGGGAGCTCAATATAACCCTCAGCGTCTGTGAAGTTCATATCGCACTGAGCTGGAAAAAGAAAGACACAGAGAGAAAAGGGCAGCATTTTTAACAGTCACCCCTCTTACTGCTTTCTGAGGTTGGGTGGCTGTGCATTAACCCTCCATTAGCTGAGGCCTGTGCACTGTCAGGAAGTTCACCAACTTTCTTTTGTATCTATCTACAGTATGTCGACAGTATCCACCTATTCACATATATATCTGTCTATCACTGTATCTTATATAGATATCTACCTATTAATATAGATCATTATGTAACAATATCTTTCTACCTTTCTATGCAACAGTATCTTTCATCAGAGATGTCAAAAATGTTTATCTGTCTGTCCATATCATTATATCTATCCTTTTATCCATCTCTCTCCATTCAAACATCTATCCCTCTGTCCCTCACAACACATCCATCCATTCACATCCATCCATTCATATCTACACATACATACATCCATATCTACACATCCATCCATCCATCCATCCATCCACCCATCTATTTCTACACATCCATCCATCCATCCATCCATCCATAACTCTCTTTCCAGGCATCTATTCATCCCTCTCCATCCATGCACATCCATCCATCCATCCATCCATCCATCCATCCGTCCTTATCTCTCCATTCAGGCATCTATTCATCCCTCCATTCATCTACAGTATCTCTGCATATCCATCCATCCATATCTCTCTATCATCCATCCATCTATCCATCACTCTATCATCCATCAATCCATTCCTACACATCCACCCATCTACATCACAACACATCCATCCATTCACATCCCTACACATTCCTCCATGTCCATCCATCCATCCATCTATCTGTTCATCCGTCCATACATCCATCTATCCCTATATATTATCCATCCATCCATTCCTCATTCATAACTCTCCATCCATCCATATCCATCCATCCCTACCCATCCATATCCATACATCTATCCATCTCTACATATCCATCCATCTTTACATATCCATCCATCCATCTGTACATCAATATATCCATCCCTACATGTCCATCCATCTATCCATATCTCTCTATCATCCATCAATCCATTCCTACATATCCACTAATCTACATCACAACACATCCATCCATTCACATCCCTACACATTCCTCCATATCCATACATCCATCCATATATCCATCCATCCATCCATCCATCCATCCATCCATCCATCCATCCATCCATCCATCCATCCATCCATCCATCCATCCATCCATACATCCATTCATCAATCCATCTCTACATATCCATACATCCACCCATCCATTCCTCATCTGTATCTCTCCATCTACCCATATCCATCCATTCCTACCCATCCATATCCATACATCCATCTATCCCAACATATCCATACATCCATATCCACCCCTACATATTCTTACATCCATCCATCTCTTTACCCATCCATACATCCATCTATCCATCCCTACATATCCATCCATCCATCCAAATTTTTCTATCATCCATTAATTCATTCCTGCACATACACCCATCTACATCACTACACATCCCTCCATATCAATACAGCCATCCATCTATCCGTAAATCCATCCATCCATTTATTTATCCATCGCTACATATCCATCCATCCATATCCATCCATCCCTACATATCCATACATCCATCCATCCTTACATATCTATACATCCATCCATCTCTTTATTCATCCGTACATCCATCTATCCATCCCTACATATCCATCCATCCATCCATTCCTACATCCATCCCTACATATCCATTCGTCCATCCATCCCTACATATCTATTTGTCCATCCATCCCTCCACATCCATCCATCCTTCCACATCCATCCATCCACATCTCTCTGTGAGTGTCAGCATTATTTAAATGTACCTGGAGTTATCTCAGAGAAGTATCCTGGCGTGGTTTTCTCCTCTGGCCTTCGTTGTTCTCTCTTAGGTGATGTTGAGAGAAACAATGGTGGCAATGTAGTTTCTTTGCTGAAGGCCTTCCTTGTTATTGTGGTGAGAGTTGTCTTTTGACTGGTTCTTGTGGGAGTGCTGGTTGGAACTGTAGGGTTTGTGAGAGGTTGAGAGCTACTTAGCATCTTCTCTGATGTTCTACTATGGCTTTTGCTGAACTGTTTCTGTTCCACAGGCGTTGTCACAGTCATGGTCAGTGTGGTTGCAGGGTCAGAGTAAGCTGCTGCATCCTCCCGAGGCACCAGAAATGAATGTTCAGTGTTGGGTATGGAGACTGTGGGTATGGTGTGATGTACCTCTTTAAAGAAATGCTGATCTCCCTCAAAGCTCTTGGTCAGCAGAGCTGAGTGGAGTTTAAGCAATCTTAGGTTAGGGAGGATTGGTACTGCATCTGTTGTAAGCTGCTGGACTTCCGTTGGTGGCTCTTGTTTGCTGGTGAAATGGTCATACTCTCTCTCCAATTCTGACTCTCCTCCTCTCCAGGTTTGTACAGTTCCATTCTCTGCAAAGTCAAAAGATTTCAAATTTGTACTAGGCAAATGACCAGTCTAAAGTCCTGTTTACACCAAGAAAGATAACTAAAACTAACTATTTTTGTGCCTCCACCTCTATCTATATTCATCCATCCATTCATCTCAATCAATCCATTAATCAATCCATTCATCCCATTCATCCCATCAATCCATCCATCAATCCATTCATCAGTTCATTTATCACAATTAATATATTCATACCAATCAATCCATTCATCTCAATTAATCTATTAATCCAAATCAATATATTCATCAATCCATTTATACCAATTAATCTAATTAATCCATCCATCCATCCATCCATCCATCCATCCATCCATCCATCCA
>CAIGQQ010011173.1:7262777-7278812 GCA_903798035.1 Danio albolineatus | reverse complement strand
CATCCATACATACATACATCCATACATACATACATACATCCATACATACATACATCCATACATACATACATCCATCCATACATACATCCATCCATACATACATCCATCCATACATACATCCATCCATACATACATACATACATACATCCCAATCAATCTATTTATAAATCAAACCATCCATCTCCATCCATCCATTCATCTCAATCAATCCATTAATCAATCCGTTGATCCCAATCAATCCATTCATAAATCAATCCATCCATCTCAATCAATCATTCATCATACCATTCGTCATCCCATTAATCAATCCATTCATCCCAATCATTAATCCATTCATCTTATTCAATCCCTTCATCGATCCATTCATCCATTCATGTCTTTATATCTCTACACAGTGTCAACTGCTTTATACATGGAAAACATTCCATTTTATATTGCTTCTGATTTACACTTATTATTTCTGCATGACAGAACGCTTAATAAATCATTGTACAAAGTTTTGTAAAGCAATTTGAATATTCAGTTCTTGAGTGTATTATGGTAATGCCTGCCAGAGTCCCTGCAAAGTAATTATTTTATAGTTTAAGAGTGACACAAGGGGTTCAATATTGCTATGATCTTCAGTGCTGAAGTACAGCAGCATCTTTCAGGGAAAAGAAAGTGTGAGGCAATTATAGAACGTCTTTCATCTGAAGATTAACACACCTTGCTAGGCAGAGGAGCTCTCGAAAGAGTTCAGAGAGAGAGAGAAAGAGAGCGAGAGAGATGTATAACGACACTGGCACTTGAGAGTCTTAACAAATGTTTATGATCAACAAACTGTAATCAGAAAGACAGACTCCTTCACAGTTGAGAGGAAGTGATTCATTCAGATAAAAAGATTCTTAAAAGCATGTCTAATAAAAATATGAAAGTCTGTGAGATCAAAAACAGTCATTATGAGAATGTCAGAAAATGCCGCTGATCGTTCTTTGACTTTAAAATGCATCATGCCTTTTAAACCGCACGTGTTTCCTTTGGATTTTTGAGTCAAGTGGATTCTGAATGAACTTTCAAACAAAATAATTTTTTCATCATTGATAATTTGGTTGTATGATTTGGGGGGAAAAACACCAAAAAGAAAGCACCTTCTGAAGATCACAGGCTAAATTGAGAATCCTTTGGTTGCTGTAAACTCAAAAGATTTTTTTTCTCTGTGGAAAGTGAAAGTTTGTCATTATCAAGATGTCAAATGTTTTCTTTTTTCATGCATTTGCATTTGGAAAGTTTAGTTATAATTGATTTAAAAATATGAAGCTATAGCAAAACAATTTGAGACTGCTATACATTTCTGAGCTTATCTGAATTTACTGGATTTTCTTAGATTAACTGGGTTTTATTTAAGTGCTAATATTTATTTTATTATGTTTTGATTGCTATTATATCTTCCAAACTTTGAATAATTTATTTAAGAGCCAATATTATGCATTATAAAGGTCATATTTTCTTCAACAACAGGCTGATATGCAAGCAGGGTCAGAAAACCCTTTCATTGTCTTATAATATGCATCTATTTTTACCTTATTACTCCAACGACTCCCATATGATTTGTTCAGCGATTCATTTGTTCCCAAACCCCTGCTTTGCGTGACGCTAATCTGCCCTGATTGGTCCGATGACCCAGTTTGTTGTGATTGGTCGACAGTGTTCAGCGTGAGACGGATAGAAACGTCTACCACGGTTATGAAATAGTTCAGAGTACATGTGGGAGCCCAATGCAGGAATGCATTAAAGCAATGCAGTTAAACACCAGCATATTCCTCTATTCTTAACCATAACCCAAAGTAATAACAATGACACGCATTCCGTATTAATCCACACAGTGGCAAAAGTTCAGCGCCACACTTGTGCAACTGCTGATGGTGGCCATAACAGCAACAAAAGTCAGGGAATCATGCGCTCAAACGCATTTAAATAAGTCAAGAAGCACTCATTGCGTTTTCAACGTGGTTTTAGACGTGATATGTCTTTGCTGATCCTTCCTTTAATAACAAACAGCCAGCGATTCCCACGTTGCATGGTAAGTTATTGTATCAATTATCAGAAAAATGACTGAAACAAACACACGGTTGGAAATACTGTGGTATTGTTGTGAAAATTTACTTTAACCCTTATTCCTCACAACCGCATATCTGACCATCTCTCAGTGATAGTAATCTTCACGTCATGATCAATCACATGATCCCCTATATGCTCTGCTAGTGTTTGAAGGGAGAGGCGCGTTCACATTTTACAATATCCAGCACTTCATATTTGGCTATGTTGCGTATCGATGTCGATACATGCAGACAAAAGATCCAAACACAAAACGAATCATTCATTCGACTCTTTCCTTAAAGAATCAATGGTTTTAAACACGGTGCACTTTCAGATTTAAACCCTTCTGTTTACCTCAAGATGGTTTCATTTACTTAGAGCTGTGTTACACACTGCATGGAAGGTTGTTTTCAAAAACCCTTAATAAAGGCTCTTTAAATAATTTCTTTTTCAGAAAATGACCGCAAATTGTAAAAATTATTCTTCCACCAAATGTTGATGTGTTGTAAACATGGTACTTTTTTGTTGTTTTTGCAATATTTTTATTTTTAAATCAGAAGAAAGTTCTTCAGTGTCACGGTCAACAGCGATCCAACCTGTGCAGATTAGTGGGAAACACACTGATCACATAGAACTACAAATCTGTAATTTTATGGACTACAATTCCAGTCATGCCACACACACAAACACACACACACATACACACACATACACACACACACACACACACACGCACGTGCTCCAAGTCTCCATTGATTAGACACTCACAGCTGAAGCTGCTCACGGACCGATTCATGCAATATTTATACAGCACACAAACACACATGTTTGTTTTTGTGAAAAGTGGGTACATTACATAGGTTTCCATTCATTTTATACTGTTCAACCCGTATATTATATTGCCCTCACCCCACCCCACCCCAAAACCCAACCATCACAGAAGACTGTGTGCAGCTTTACTCTCTGATTAAACTCATTCTGTGGGGTTTATAAGCTTTTTGAGAAATGAGGACGTCACCAATGTCCTCGTATTTCACCTCCTTTTTGAGTCATGCCTGTGTCATTATACAGATTTGTGTCCTGACATGTCACAAAAACACGTACACAGACTTTGCTGAGTCTTGTTATACTGTTAGTGGACATTACAACATATTTTTCTTGCCTAGCCTTCCATGTTTGACCCTAGCCTTGTTTGTCTGTTTATTTATTTCTGTTTGCTGACTGCCTGCCTTTTGACCATCTGCCTGTTTTATCATCACGACTTTGGATTTGCCTGTATACGTCTGTTTGCTCCTGTGTTGACTGTTGCTTGCCTGACCATCCTTTCTAATAAACCCTGCATTTGGATCCACACTTTCTCCAGCGTCCGCTTCACATAGCAATCAGAAATTTACAGAATAAAAAACAAACATCGTTTTACTCAAACACATAATTAAAAATGCAGAGATCAATGCAGAGAAGCTGAGAATATACAAGTCTTCTTTTAATTTTACCATATCTGTATATTGGAGAGAAATCCATAGTCGTTTATATATAGGAACATCAAAGTCTTGGCTATAAAAAAATGAAATCTATTAATCATTTCCACCATTTCTACACATGTTAGCACCTCTCCTCTTTACTGAATTGAGATATTTGTAATATTTCACTGAGGTGTGAAGGAAATCCTTTTGTTTTCCCTTCAGCAATCCAAAAAAAAATTAAAAATTGCTTCTGCGACAACAACATCTGGAGCTGTTTTTTTTCTGTCAGCAAGTGCTTCCATTATTGAGACGTGTGCGAGAAACGCTGCATAGAACTGCTGTCAGATCATTCGTCTCTTTATAATCATTCCTGCAGGATTATACAGCAGATCTCCACTGGGACTTTAGCACTGTCTGGCTTTGGAAAAATTCAACTGCAGAAGTACAGAGGGGATTTTGTTAATACAAACTATGAGTGACAGTAGACTTATTCATACCAATTTTTTGGTTTAGGATGTTTTATCTAATACTGTATACAGCTTTAAACTTCTATACCTTCAACAAATCAATATTTATTGATTTTAGTGTCAACAGCTCAATCAATTGCTAGAGAAATGTGCAGTATTTCTCTAAATATTTGCACAATATTAGCCTATTTATTAAATTCTACTCCGCCTGTTAGTACTGTTTTAACTATTTAACAAGTATGTTGAAATAAATCTGTAATACAAACAAGTTATGAAAGCCATGAGTGCAAATTATAATATTTCAGCCAAGAATTTGAGTAGAAACATTACTTTATTATTAGATTTAGATGTTAGTAAACCACCTTATGTACAATTTACATGCAAGAAACATGTTTTAATACATGTTTTGAGTATTGATTACTTTATTTAAAAATCATTAGGAAGTGAATATTATAGTTTGGCATGTTTTGTTAATTATAGCCTTATACACTGTAAAATGCCGGGATCCACACAATCGATTTGTGCTTGGACAACATAAAGGAATTAGGTTAACGTATTCGTTTTTACAAATGTAAGTGGATTGAACATAAAACAATTCAGTTGTCCCCCATAAAACTCAAGAATTGTGTTGTTTCAGCCCATTTTAAAGGTGCAGTATGTAAGTCTGACACCCAGTGATTGAACTAGGTATTGCACTCCTGGATCAAAACACATTTTCACTCGGCTCCTTCTCTGACAAGTCAACGCAAGTGCAGGTTGCCAGATTGACGTAAATGTGCCTGACTATTGAGCCTAAAGGCTGATTTAAGGCTGATTTGAACCATTTTCTAACTAAAAGCAATGGTACGCGATAGAATAAATATTTTCCATACTAAAAGAAGTTTTTGTCCTAACCAACACCTGAAATTTCTATATTAGAAAAGTTTTCTATTTCTCACAGGTGAACAACAGGATAAACTATGTTTACCTCAGGTACACCTCATGTGCTTTATTCAGTGTTAAATGCTAATAATGGGAGTTTGAGTGCCATTTTATGTTAACTGTATTGGCATACTACTGAAAGCAGCAGCATATAAAATAAAATAAAAAAGAAATATAAAAGAAATTAAAAATCTTTAGAACTGTGACTCAGTGCAAGCCAACAAATATCTATCATTCAGCATGTACATTTAATAATGTTAAAGAGGTTTAATATGTATCAATTAGATTATAAAACCTGCCAGTTCGTTGGAGTGCAGTGAGTGCGCTATTCTGTACTTCTGAATGTCTGCTTTTAAATTTCTGTCGTGTTTCGTCTGGTGAAAACAGCTAAATTGCTTATCACTGCAAATCTCTTGTTGTTAGGACACAGGATTATAATGTAACTTGCTCATCTAATGTTTATGTTTGTAATGTTTATGTTTGTTATAATATTTGCTAATTAATAACCACCTCATGTGGAACTCTGAATCAGTGTCTCAATTCGCAGTCTGTTACTGTCCACTGGAGGTTGCATTTTCAGTCACGGACGCACACTTTGAGAGCCTTCCTGACTGAATGAATCAAATACACTGTTTTCAACGAAGGCAACCCGTGTGATGAAAGACGTTCCGGCACGGAAAACACATTTACACAGCAGACTTCAGGATTATTTTTCAGATAAACAAGAATGTCCACTTGGCATGTTTCTTAAATATCTGCTAACATATTATGGTAATTTTTATGCTTTGGAAGCATCAAAACAGCAGCTTTAAATAAGTAGTTTAAACAAACAGCAAACGTCATTGTTTGAGTGTAGTAATAGTGTACAGCATTAGATATAAAGATAGATTTTCTCATTAAGGGAAAAATGTTATACTTTAATTAATTTTAAATTCAAAGCAAAAAATGTTAAGGCAGAGCACTGTTCAATAAAAAAATAAAAATAAAAAAGAGGCAATTTCTATTCAGTTTTTCAGCTATACTCAATGTACCAAACTGAAGTCTCAAACCATCCTATACGCTCCTAAAACAAACACAAAGCTCCTTGATTTGTGTATTTTCTATAAAGTCTCAAAGGGACAGTTGACTTAAAATGTCATTTATTTATTCACATTTAGTTGCCAGCTCATTCCTAATCTCTGAAGTTTTAAAATCCTAATAATTTTTCACACAAAAATGGGTAACACTTTATCTTGATGGTCCATTTGATTGTTAGTAGATTGTCTGCTTAATATCTGTTGATACGGCTCCTTCAGCAGACATTTAACTGACTATAACAAACTTTGTAAGTACATGTCAACTTACACTAACCCTAACCCCAACCTAACAGTCTACTTATAATCTAATAAGAATTTGTTGCCATGTAGATGCAATGTAACTTAATTCAACTAACCATCAAAATAAAGTGTGACCCAATAATGAAATTTGAGTGGTTTGTAAGAACATGACGGTAAACAAATAAAAATATTTCATTTATTTTAGGCACACTGTTATTTAAAGTGCTTTGTGACAACCAGAGATAATCATCACATGTTTTTTGTGTTCATAATACATCCTACACAAGTCCTAAGAAGACTGTAAACCCCAGAAGAGCGTTCAAACAGCATGAGATCTTGAGTGTTTTTTTTAACTCCCTAATTAGGGAACTAGATGACAGTGTGTTCTAACAGGATGTGGTTTGGCGACACAATGAAGACAGTGAGAGATAAAAAAGAACATCACAGACAGTAAACAGGGGACGAATCCTTAAGGGATCAGAGATTTGGAGACCAGCTCACAGTCAAACTCTCAGCGGGAGCTATGGCTCTGCTTTATTATTGGATGTCATCAGCTTGTAGTGCATGGTGTGCCAGTGAATGCCGGTGGAAGGACGAATTAAGATAATCAGCTGTGGATTGTAATTGTTTTGTTGGTGGAAAAAAGTTGTTGGGTCAGAAAGCTGAATATCCATTGGGCGCATTGAAGTCTTTGCAATGACTTGTTGGTGTTTATTCAGCCATCACAAATGCCTGGGGTCAATTAATGCAGCGCTAAAGGGGAAAATAATATGAAGTTTAAAGGGACAGTTCAGATAAAAGCTATTTATTCACTATCAAGTGGTTCTAAACGTGAATTTCTTTCTCAACCACTGGCATAAATAAATACTATGAAAGTCAATGAATGTTTTTTTCCCAAACATTATTCAGTATATCTTTCTTTGTGTACTTACAGATGTAAAAAATTGAAAAGATTTGGAACAAATGGAGGAGTTAATAATGGCAGAATTTTAAACAGAACCCTTTAAGTGCTTTTAATACTGATAAGCCTCTGAATGGAAAACATACATGAGCAATTCCAGCGTTATGGATGTGAAATTTGGAGTAAAATCTCAAAACATAAATTCACAGAGGTGGTATATGTTAATATTATATTGAAACATCTGTTTATATTTTTCAAAACAACTAGCCAGAGTTGTGGGAGCAGAAAAATATCAATCTGTAAACATTTTTCACATTTTAAATGAGGAAAATAAACATGCGTTATGGATGTGACAAAAAAAAGTCTGCAAGTTTACAGTATACAACATACTCTGTAGAAATGTAGTGAATTAAACTGCACAACTCAGAGAACGATGCTTATCAAAAGCATAAGAGTTGGCTCTCTATTGAACAAACATGATTGATTTTATTTAATTTTACGTTTTTGCATTAATGAGGGAAAAGCTTTGTTATGGATGTGACGTCTCTCTGATATGGATGTGACGCATGTGAAATTGCCACTTGTGTGACTTTGGTAAATCAAATATAATTGTATGAAAACACTGACAGAGATATTTTTGACTATTTTTAAAGCACTGTAAAATACAAGCCTACACAAAAAAACTTGCTATTTTGGCGAAAACTAAATTTTTTACATGGCGAGTTGCATGGAATTGCTCACATTTAACAGGTGAAGTATAGAATTTCTAGTTGAGCCAAACTTAACTGTGGCACCATTTAGTAATTAAAAAAATGGACTTGAAATGTGCTAAAATGTGCAGCATTACTATAAATAAAAATATTATAGTTACTAAAATGTATGTAAAACATAAAGAATATTAAAAAATATATCATTTAAACTTCAAATTAGCGTTGTCACGAAATTGGAATCCGGAACCAATCGGTACTGAAATTTTAAAAACGTCTATTTCCCACTAACATTTGAGCGCCTTCTTAAACACCGCTGATTTGGGACACTGGAGCATTTTAAAGCCGTGAAGATCAGTCCATTTATCAGCGCATCACTTGTATGTCAGCTCATGAACAGGCCAGCTGATCTTAGTGGTGTTAAAACACCCCAGTGTCCCTGTATATGTAGTTACACTCAGTAAACAGTGGTGAGTTTGGTGAACTGATGACATTCACGGCCAATCACAGTAATTTCTGTTGAGCACATGAACACATTGGCAAATCAGTGGCGTTTTTAACATTTCACTACCGTTTGGTATTGAATTCTATTATCGTAACAACACTACTACAAATGTTATAATAGTTTATAAACAATACAGGACATTTTTTAAACTTTCCCTCTGCTGCACTGAAATGCATTAAATATTAATTCATAAAATGTAAATATTATTGTAAATTATTATTGTACTATTGTTTCTGTAACTCAAACGCTAGCAAATATTCCAGTGAAACTCGCCTCCATTGCCGACTTTGCAATTAAAATGCTACACACTCTTGCTTCTCTAAGATCTTAAATCACACAATAAATCTGGGTGTGTAAACTGGATCCTTTAGAGGCCAACCGCTCACAAGCGCACCCCCTCCTTTCATCCTGAAATCTCTTTCCTGATACAACAAACAGGTCTGAAGGCTTTAAATAGCTGTAAATCAAGCATTGACCTCACAATCTCTCTCCTATTAAGAACACACAGAGCACATGTCACTCCATAGTGAATCCCATTTATCAAGATGACACTTTCTGTAATGGAAGTGTGATCTGATCATTCCATTGGCTATAAACTGCAGCTTGGAAAAACCACACAATGTCAGACCTTCTAGTCAGATTAAAACCAGATGCTCTAGACAGTCATTAATCTCTAAAGGAGGCAATTCAGCTGGGATTTTACAGATTGTGACATGGAAAGACTAATCCCAGTGCAACACTGCAAACAAATTCCACTTCTAAGGGCACAACACAACCCATATAGAGTCAGCCTTTTACTTAGGCTAAACAGTAATGGTTGGACAGTAGTTTTTTTGGACAGAATTTCTATGCGCAGACGTGGCCTGGAGGGGGTCTGATTCGGGGACCACAGGATTTCATCTGTTATTCGCATATGATGTTGTTCTGTTGGCTTCATTGGACATGGACCTTCAGCATGCACTGGGGTGGTTTGCTGCCGAGTGTTACATGGCTGGGATGAGAATTAGCACCTCCAAGTCTGAGGCCATGGTGCTCCACCGGAAAAAGGTGGCTTACCCCAGGTGGAGGAGTTCAAGTGTCTTGGTTTTGTTCAAAAGTGAGGGAAGGATAGAACAGTAGATTGACAGGTGGATCAGTGCAGCGGCAGCAGTAATGAGGTCGATGGACTGGTCCGTTGTGGTGAAGAAATGCTGAACCGAAATGCAAAGCTCTTGATTTACCGGTCAATCTACGTCCAACTCTCACCTATGGTCATGAGCTTGGTGTCCTGAGCGAAAAGTTCGGTTACAAGCAGCGGAAATGACTTTCCTTCACAGGGTGGCAGGGCGCACTTCCTATAGATAAGGTGGGGAGTTCGAAGTAGAACCACAGCTCCTCCATATCGAGAGAAGCCAGCTGTGGTGGCTCTGGGATCTATTTCGAATGCCTCTTGGATGTCTACTTAGGAAGGTGTTCCAGGCATGTCCCACTGGGTGAGACTATATCTCTCGGCTGGCCTGGGAACACCTTAGGATCCCCCCGGAGGAGCTGAAGGAAGTATCTGGGGAGATGGAAGTCTGGGGTTCTCTCCTAAAACTGCTGCCTCTGCGACTCAGCCCCGGAAAAGTGAAGAACATGAATGAATGAATATATGAGTATTGGTAGGGTTAAGGTCAGTGGTTCGATATATGTGATTTGAATGACAAGCCCCCCTTTCTCATGGACATGTAAAAGAAGGACATGCATCTATAATGTACAAAAAAAAACATATGCTAATAAACCAATTTTCAGATTCACAAAAAATGTAAACAGCACCCTCTAGTGGATCTGTCATCTGTAACGTGCAACAAAACAAACCCGGGCCAATGTATTTCACTAAAATGTATGCTGAAATACGTATTTCCAATTAGCCTATTATGCGATTCTAAATACTAGACACTGATATTGTTTCTTCATGTTTAATGTTTAATGCTGACCTACTAATCTAGCATAAAAACTAGATAAATAAACACGATATGATTGTACTGAAGTGCTAATGCTGAGCACATAGCTGTTTTCAATGCTTTAACCACTGTTTTCTCACTACTGTCTATTATATGTCATGTAGTGTTATAGAGTAGAAAATGCGCAGCATGTTCAAACTACTTATTTAAAATGAGTTGAAACGACACAATTCTAAAGTTGTTTTTGGAAAAATGAATTTTTTTTTATATTGAATTCACTTAAACTTGTAAAAACGATTAAGTTACATTAACTGATTTGTATTGCGACAATATGAAAGAGTGGAACCCTGCATTTTTTAGTGGAAGCTGCTATCAAAGTTGCTGCTATCAAAAGCAGTATGTTCACTAGCATTATTCTGTTTGGAAGTTATTCAAACCTATTTAAAAAGCTACATTTTCACTTGAGTATATGATACTGACATATGCACCAAGCTATCAGATAAACCAGCCTCTAATTGCCATATTTAAAAAAGCTAATTGCGATGCGTTATTTTACATGTCGGTCAGTCCCATTATCCAAAATTCAGGCCATAATGTATTTAGCATGTTTTTTTCACCCCAGCCTGTGAGAGTCCAGCAGAGAGGCGTAGAGAGCTCTGAGGTGTTTAAATAGTCTGAAATTGCTTTTATTCGCTTTGGCAGGCGGGTGTCAGAGTGCAGCGTGCTGCGAGTCAACATGTCTAAAAACATAAACGGACAAAACAAAGGCCCTACCTGCCCAGCGGACATCAGCGGGAAGCACAATATTAGAGCTGACACTGATGGATGAAGCTTGTGGTTCTTAAAAAGATAGCGAATGTTGGTCCCAGGATGAAGACAGTGACCCAGTGGTCCGAAATGGATCCTTACAGATGAAAAATCATCCAGTTTATCCTATCTACACCTTATCTGTAAACCTAAATGCACATTTAACTAAAACACAGAAAGCGGTTTCTCAGTTAATGTTAGTCATTTGTGTAATGAGTGTAATTATTCTTCTAGTCGACAGTGAACAAACCAGATCACTCGTGCAGCAGGACAGGATTTCAGACATTGGTGAATACAAATTTCAAAATTTTATTCCACAATGCTTTCCATCTAAACTTAATTTCTTGTGGCATAGATTTACATTTACGTTTACTCATTAGGCAGACGGTTTTATCGAAAGCAACTGACAAGTGAAGAGAAAATAAGCACTTCAAATCAGCAGAGAGTCAGTATCTAAATGTCACGACACGTGTTTTTATTCCTCCAAGCATATGGAGAGGAGAGAGTGCGTCCTACCGGTGGTTTGTCAAGCCCACTCATGTGTGTAGCACACTCAGAATTGCACAATGTTTCCCATAAAGTATGAAGTGCTGTGGGAAAGTGTATGGTGCATTTGGACAGTAAAAGAGTTTGTCAATTACAGCTGGTTTGTCAAGCCCACTCACATGTGGAGCACACTCAGAATTGCACAATGTTTCCGAAGAAGTATGGAGTGCTGTAGGAAAGTGTCTGGTGCATTCGGAGAGTAAAAGAGTTTGTCAACTACATGTGGTTTGTCAAGCCCCATTTATGTGTGGAGCACACTCAGAATTGCATAATGTTTCCCATAAAGGATGAGGTGCTGTATGATAATGTCTGGTGCATTTGGAGAGTGAAAGAGTTTGTCAACCACAGGTGGTTTGTCAAGCCCACTCACATGTGGAGCACACTCGGAATTGCACAATGTTTCCCAAGAAGTACGGATTGCCATAAGAAGGTGTCTGGTGCATTCTGAGAGTAGAAGAGTTTGTCAACTACAGGTGGTTTGTCAAGCCCACTCACGTGTGGAGCACACTCAGAATTGCACAATGTTTCCCAAGAAGTACGGAGTGCCATAAGAAGGTGTCTGGTGCATATAGAGAGTAAAAGAGTTTGTAAACTACAGGCTGTTTGTGAAGCCTACTAACCGGCATGGAGCACACTTAAGAATTGCAAAATGCTTTAACACAGTGCTAGAATACTTCTAGAGTACTCCAAGATATTGTTCCAAATTGACTTGAACATCACACAGTTGCTGCAGATTTGTCAGCTGCGCTCACTGGATTGAGTTCTGGTGACTGTGGAGGATGTTTGACATACTGTGTTATCATGTCGGAAGTAGCCGTCATAGGTAGGCTGTGGTATTTAAAGGATTAGTTCACTTCCAGAACATCTTGGATGAAGGGAGAGAGTAAATTGTTGGGATATTTTTGCTCTGGAAGTGAACTAATCCTTTAAACAATACTTAGTTGGGATTAAGGGGCCAAATTCTGCCAATGTAAAACATCCACCACACTATTACACCACCAGGAGCGTGAACTGTCAATGCATAGTAGGATAAATTCATGCTTTCATTGTCATGGTTTATAGGTCTGTGTGTTCTTTATGTATGTTATGTGTTATGACGTATGTTATGGTGGGTGAGGGTTGGTGTGTCTGTTTAACTTTCCATAGTAGCGTGCGTTCTGATAAGCTGACGTAATCAGCGGATCCTAGCTGATGCCTAATTTGTGGGCTAAATAAACAGTCTGTGTTTCACTGCTGGTTATCAGTCTGTTGTTGTTTTCATGTTCCTGTCTGAGTAATGTCCAGGTTTTCTCTTTAGTCTAGACCATTGGATGACGTTGTTGTTCATTTAGACCTGTGGAAGCGCTCTGTTTCTGGACATTATGCTTAATCTCTCTATTCTTTTTGAGCACTTTAAGACTTATCACTGTTGCACTTTATTAAACTGTCCTTCACCCGCAGTTCTTTCGTCACATTCATGTTGTTAATATCAATTTTAGACCATTCCGCCTGAATTTTTGTATGACTCAGACTAGGTGACCTTTTTTTTCCAATCTTGAATCACGTATATTTGAAAAGCCTAGTTATTTAAAGAATTTACTGCTATAACAATTAGATTTTTTTTTTCAAATGTGAATAACAAAACAGAATGCTGTAATTGGTCAAGTGCGGAAACGTCAGTTTAGAAATAACCCGCTCTAAATTGAGCTGTGCAGTAGTTGATGTAGATCAAAATGAGCGAACAAGTGGATTTAGCAAGAGAAAGAGGAGAGGAGGCATCTTTATTGAGGCATGTTCCATGTGTACACACCTTCCACAAACTGAAACTACAGTATATATTTTAGTACTGCTTCAGTGAACTTGAACAAGTATACTAAAAAACAATAATTATCACTAGTTTTCATTTGTTTTCAAAGTATGCTTTAAAAACTATTTCAATAGACTATAAATATATGTGCTATGTATCATTTATTCAAAAATGTGGGCAACACATTATAGATTTATTTTTATAAAAAATTATTATATTATTCTTAATTTTCATTTCAATTATAGGGGTGCAGCGGGGTTATTTGTTAATCCGGGCCTGATTGGTACGGTGTGGGTGAGTAATTAGTAAAACTATCTTCATTTCTGTGTGAACTAACCCTTTAACAAGCAGTTGAAGAGGTGTAGCTTAGTTTCCACCATGTCCACACAATGTGGCAAGATTCCAGTTTGTTTGTCCATACCAGACGTGACTTGACCGAAACATTTAATTACCAGCCCTTTAGAAGCACAGAGTAGTGCCTTGCACTCTCAATGAAATGGTAAGATTTATAAACTAAGTAATACATATTAAACCTCTTTAAAATGAATAGGCTACTGAGTGACTGATAAGAAAACAAAGCATAAAGGCAGAACGTTTCATATATAATATTTCATTTTTTACGTTTTGTATGTTACAAACTTTTGTGCTAAACAAGTAACGTTATTGATGATAATACAGTCACTTACTGCATTGACAATAAGGCAAAGTAGCAACAACTCGCACAAAATTCCAGATTTATGCTAGTTCTGTTGAATAAAATAAGCAAACAATGTAAATGAATTATGACAACAAGACGCTGTGGTGCTAGAAATGTATTATTGTCAGCTAAGTGAACGAGTCGTTCATAAAGGAGATTCATTCACAAACGAATCGCTCCCTCCGAATCGTGTGTTACGCATCGGGTGTTTCTGGGATTAGATCAAATTAAACAGGGAGAGAGGATAATACATTTACATGCACACAAACACATGCTCTTTGTCGGCAATGCCCATGTGGTCACTTATCCATCAATGTAGAAAAGTGATGTAAAATTATAATTTTCGTAATTTAAAAAAGGTATTTGCATACTGACCACTGGGAAAACTGTGTATATGTGTATATCTCTGGCTCTGGATGGCCACAGTCCTCCACTACACCCTGGTCCTGCATTCATTTCAAAGGAGCGCTACCCTGTACTAAAATGGCGGCTCTATTGACGCATTCCCTCTAATTAGACAACAGCAGGGTAGGCGACATCTAATGTTGTATATCTTTGGTGTTACAGTAACATACTGAATAGCACTGGGTGGAAAACTTTATAGAATAAGTTTAAGCTCTATAATGATCCCCTTTTGGCCATCAGCGATAGAAAGTAAAAGCTGACTTGTGCTCAGTGACAAACAAAGGAAAGCACATTTGTGTAGGTGTTGCTGAACAGCATGTATCATTTACATTAGCAGCTCTTCTCTGACACACGGCTCAGCTGAGCAGAAAAAGTGCCGTTATACCTGAAAGCTCATGATTTAATTGTTGGCAGCTTGTGGAATATATTAAAGTGTGGACGTTGAGACAGCTTTCCACCCACATAGTGGAGAGGTCACTGCATTTCTGTGCTGATGAAACCTGGTAAAAATGCACCATTTTCTCTGCATAATAGAAGCCTCTCACTAATACTGCTATCCGCAAAATGTCTGTATCATTAGATGACAGCTGTCAGTGGAAAGCCACTTTACATAAATACTTTGCAAATGAAATTAATCAAACCATATTTCTCTTCATGTAAACCACAGACCAGCAACATACATTTAAAGTGTGATATAATCTGCCACATTTTACAATAATGTTTCATCAGTTAATGGTAGTTAACATGAACAACACCTGTACAGCATTTATTAATTAATCATAGTTTATCAATCATTTACTAATGTATTATTAAAATCCAAATTCACGCTTGTTAACATTATTGTGCTGTGTGTTAATACGAACTAATAATGAAAACTTTATTTTCAATAACTAATGGTAACAAAGATGAATACATATCCTAAAAAGTGCACTGGTCATTGTTTGTTCGTGTTAATATATTAAGTAACATTAACCAGTACAACCTTACTGTAAAGTGTATAATATAATATAATATAATATAATATAATATAATATAATATAATATAATATAATATAATATAATATAATATAATATAATATAATATAATATAATATATAGGGCGCCACGGTGGTGTAGTGGGTAGCACGATGGCCTCACAGCAAGAAGTTTGCTGGTTCGAGCCTCGGCTAGGTCAGTTGGCATTTCTGTGTGGAGTTTGAATGTTCTCCCCTGGTCGCGTGGGTTTCCTTCAGGTGTCCGGTTTCCCCCACAAGTCCAAAGACATGTGGTATAGGTGAATTGGGTAAGCTAAATTGTCCGTAGTGTATGAGTGTGAATGAGTGTGTATGGATGTTTCCAAGAGATGGGTTGCGGCTGGAAGGGCATCCACTGCATAAAGCGTATGCTGGATAAGTGTGCGGTTCATTCCTCTGTGGCGACCCCAGATTAACAAAGAGACTAAGCAGACACGAAAATGAATTAATGCATGAATAATATAATATAATATAATATAATATAATATAATATAATATAATAT
>CAIGQQ010011173.1:7246654-7262767 GCA_903798035.1 Danio albolineatus | reverse complement strand
TAATATAATATAATATAATATAATATAATATAATATAATATAATATACAGTTTATTCATTCATTTTCTTTTGGCTTAGTCCCTTTATTAATCTGGGGTCATCACAGCGGAATGAATCGCCAACTTATCCAGCATGTGTTTTACACAGCAGATGCCAGCTGCAACCCATCACTGGGAAACATCCATACACACTCATTTGCACATACACTATGGACAATTTAGCCAACCCAATTCAACTATACCACATGTCTTGGACTTGTGGGGGGAAACCGGAGCACCCGGAAGAAACCCACGCCAACACTGCGAGAACATGCAGACTCCACACAGAAATGCTAATTGATTCAGCCAGGGCTAAATCCAGCGACCTTATTGCTGTAAAGTGATTTTACAACCAAGTGTGCTATGTTGCCTATAACAAAGCTAAAACCATAACACAAAACTGTAAAATGATTTTTTGGAAAAAAAAGAAAGAAAGAAAAATCTAAATAAGTATATATTTTTTATATTATATCTGTAACGAAGCAGACACTAAGAACAGACTTTGCGGATCCAAATGCAGTTGAATAATCGAGGTCGTACAGGCAGAGGTCAGAAACTGGAACAAAACAGTAGCACAAGGGCAATCCAATAATTGTGGTAAGTAAACAGGCGAGAGGTCAGACTAGGCGGCAAAGAATCAAAATAGGAAGCAATAATCAAACCACAGGAAAACAAACTAGAAAATGCTTTGTAATGTTCTTACTGAAGCAAGATTTGGCAATGTGTGAATGAAGGTGAGGTGTATTTATAGTCCTTGTAATCAGTGTAGAAGAGCAGCAGCTGTGTCTGTGTGTGAGTGTCCACACTGCTGTCGACAGCTGTAGGAGTTGATGAGCTTAGGAGTTCTGGGAGTTGTAGTTCGTTCAGTAGTAATCTCCAATAGAGAAAACCCCGCTGGCGTTCGCAACAAACTACAGGAAGTAATCACCAGCAGAGACAACACCACTGGTTATCACAACAATATCATATTATCCACTTATTTTATTTCGATATGTTGCAGAGGAAATAATTACCATTTTTATTTAGTTTACCTTAAAAATTAAAATAAATTAAAATTAAATTAAAATAGAAACTTAAAAACATTTTTTTTATGTCGACATATTTATAAAGAAAAGCCAAAATAAAACTTACTAAATGTAAAATTAACTTAGCAACTATTTATTAGCAGAAATGTTTATAACTTTAGTTGTTTTATCTAAGCTAGTTGGCAAGAAAATATTTGTTATTTTCATTTGTTTTAACTTAAAATCTAAAATATATTTATTAATTAAATTTTATTCAATCAATCAGTTTCTTTTCTGCTTAGTCCCTTTATTAATCTAGGGTCACCACAGCGGAATGAACTGCCAACTTAACCAGCATATGTTTTACACAGCAAATGCCCTTCCAGCTGCAACCCAGTACTAGGAAACATACATACACACTCATTCACACACATACAATTTAGCTTCTTCCATTCACCTATACCACATGTCTTTGGACAGTGGGGGAAACTGGAGCACCTGGCGAAAACTGGGGAGAACATGCAAACTCCACACAGAAATGCCAATGGCCCAGCCGAAGCTCGAACCAAGCGACCTTCTTGCCGTGAGGTGATCGTGCTACCCACTGAGTCACCGTGTCACCACTTTATAGCCTCTAATTATAGACAAAAACACAACATAAGAACTAAAATGTAAATTGAAAACAGAGAAAATAAAATAACTGTGTATATTCTGTCATGTGAAGTAAACTTCTACAACTGTAGGCAAGAGGTGAAACTCCACAGGGATCCTGGGAATGGGAAGCTACGAGCAACAAACTTCTGGGGCTTATTGAGGACAAACACGTTATTTCATCAAAGAGATAAACAACAAAACCCTTTCCTGCGTTCGGAGGCGCCGCTGCTCTCTCCGGATTTCATCGAAGCAGAGTTTGACTTAAGCATCGCATCCGTTCAGATTCACTTCTCTGATTAAAACAGCATCCCTGCATGTTCCTTATCAAAAGGAGATTCTCCGAGATGAAACGCTGTTGTGTCTTCAGACTCCTGTAGGTTTAGTGAGGCTTTTTTTCAGACTTTCCTATAGCTGTTTGCACAGAATAAGCAAGAGAACATGCCCGAGGAAATAATAATGATCTTATTTGGTCATTCGTCTCCCGAGGCCGGCTGTAAATCCAGAGAAATATCGTTACGAGATCAGAAATAGTCTGCACTCTCTAAATAAGGCTTTGATTTGTTATTCACCTCTGCCTTACTGTGTCTCTCTCCCTATTTACCTTTTCTCTCTTTTTGCCCTCTTGTTTTCCTTTACTGTGTAATCTGTGCACAGCAATGGATTGTGGGAGATAAAACCAAGCATGCTTTCAATAGCTATGCTTTTACATAATAGCAAAGATTATATATACAGTAGTAAACGTGGTTGCAGAATTATGGTGACTGACTGACTAATGGTAAGCATTTTAGAACTTTTTTGAATTTTTGTAAGCATTAATGTTTGTTGACATTGCATTTACATATTATTACAAATGCATCTCTGGATTTTATTGTGTGATATTTAATATAATTTATAATTTGTAATTAAATATTTGTTATTATAATAAAATGAATTAAAAATAATAATAAGTATTATTATTATTATTAATATTAAATGTATATAACATATTAATTATGAAATTATTAAATGTTTAAATCCTTTCATAATCTAGCCCCAACCTCTTTCTCAGACCTGTTGCATTCTTACACTCCTGTAAGATCTCTTAGATCTAGTGATTAAAATCATCTTTTAGTTCCTCTGTCCAGACTGAAACGTAGAGGGGACCGAGCTTTTTCCTTGGCAGGTCCTCGGTTATGGAACATCTTGCCCCTTGAGATTAGAATAGCTCCATCGCTATCTATTTTTAAATTACTCCCTAAAACACACCTTTTTAGTTTGGCTTTTTATTTTAATAGTCCTTTTTACGGCAACATTTTTAATTAATACATTTTTTCCAAGTCATTTCTCTTGTCTTCTATGTTTTTATATTGTGTCTTTCTGTTTTACTTTGTCTCATATACAGCACTTTGATTAGTCCTGTTTTTAAATGTGCTCTAAAAAATAAATGAACTTGAAATAATAATAGTATTAACAGTAATTTAAATATAATTATATGTTTATTACTAAATATATGATTGTGAAACTTACTTGAGCTAAAAATAATATATGATAATGAAAACACTAAGTGTAACGGATATATTATATACAGTTTGTATAAATTTTTTTTAGTGCTGAATGTAATAGTCCTGATTCAGTACCAAAATAGTATTGCAGTTTTAATTAATGGTGTGAGTTTTTATTTGCGATATTTATAATAGTTTTTTTTTTGCAAAAAAATTATGATTGATTATAATTTCTTTATAAGTAAAACATACAAAAAGCATATTGTAGATTAAATTACATTTTTTAAATTTTACCTTAATATTTTTCCTGATGTTTAATATTATTTTCCTTGATTTGAGCTAAGAAGTTTTTATTTTTATTTGTAGCTTATATTACTTATATTTAGGTGTGTATATATATACATATACACTACATTTATTGCTGCATTTATTTAAGCAAAATACATACAGTGTAAATTGTGAAATGTTGTTGCACTATAAAATAACTGTTCAAAAGTAGCTTATAATTTAGTTTGATTTATTCCAGTGATTTTAAAACCGCATTTTCAGCTTCATTACTCCAGTCTACAGAATCACATGATCCTTCAGAAATCACCCTAATATTAATTATTATTATTAATTGTAAATATAATAAAAGTAATAATAAGACTAATAAAAAAATTGTTATGATTTCATTTCAAACTACATAAAACAACAAAACAGTTATTAAAAATTTTAATAAATATTTAACAATTTAATATTTTTTTATTGAATTAAAAATTAAAAAAACATTAAATAAATACCGACTTGATGAACAGAATAATTTTCTTTAAAAAAAAAAAAAAACTGAAAAAAAATGTAGTGTGTATGTACACTCTCAGAAATAAAGGTACACAAGCTGTCACTGGGGTGGTACCATTTCAAAAGGTACAAATTTGTACCTAAAAGGTTAATAATAATACCTCAAGAGTACATATTAGTACCTAAAAAGTACAAAACTGTCCTCCTAAATTTTTTTTGGTACTAATATAGGCGTTTGAGGTGCCAATATGGACCCTTTAAGTCCTTTTGAAAAGGAACTACCCCAGTGTCAGCTCTTGTACCTTTATTTCTGAGAGTGTATGTATGTGTATATATTCATTTATACAAAAATCAAGTGAAAGTGAATTTGTACTTGATAGTTTAGTAAAATATTGCATGCTATTTTTTAAACGTGACCAATAGAATATAAATATGTTGTGTAGTAAAATATCAATATGTTTAAAATTATTATTATTATTATTATTATTATTATTATTATTATTATTATTATTATTTGCTATACTTATCTTTTTTTAAAGGCTCTACAGAATATAACTTTTATTTGGTCATTTGTTGTAAGAGTACACATTATTATTTTAAAGGGACTTTTTTCTATTCAAACACATCGTCACTCATTTATATGCATAACAGCTCGTGTATTCAGCTCATCTTTATTTCTGTAGTGCTTTTACAATGTAGATTGTGTCAAAGCAGCTTAACATAGACGTTCTAGTAAATTGAAACGGCTTCAGTAATGTTTTCACCGTTGAAGTTGAGTTTAGTTGAGTGTAATGTAAATATCACTGCTGAAAGCCCAAACACAGGAGAAAATCCATTTATGGGTTATGTATAGCTGCTCATAAAAAGTCAAAATTCTACTTTAAAATGTAAAACGAATTTGAGTTTTCTTTTGATCAATGATTTCCTTCCGCGAGATGAAAGAAGTACATGGAAGATCTTTATTTATCTTTGTAACAGAGACGCATGTGCGAATACTCTGAGGATTGTGAAGTCTCAGCAGCAGCCGCAGTAAGACTCTTTCATTCGGCAGCAAACTCTCCACAAAACACTTGATCAGAGTGACAGGAGAGAGCGAGAGAGAGACGGAGAGAAAGCATAATTCATGCTTTTTGAAAGAACAAAGGCCTGTGTGGAAATGACAGCTTGTCAGAAAAAAAAAATAAAGCCGCCGAAGAGAAGAGACAACAATACGAGGCATAAAGCAAACAAACAGAGGTAAAGTAAACAGACTTTGGTTCATCCGTGCACTCGCAGATGACTTTTTATTTCTTCTTAGATCGTTTTTTCATATCTGGAAGTATATTAACATGCAGTCTATAAGCTGTCAGTTTTTGATCATGATATCTACTCTAATAATTCTGCTGAAGTATAAGCGTAGCATCAGTATGGGGTAGAAATTTGATTTAAAGGTGCTGTTGTACATTTTTGACTTCTTCTAAAGCATTAAAATACCATAATCATGTTATTTAAGAAAATATGCCAAGTAAACTTACTTGTCTATCTGAAAAACAATGCTAAAGTCAGTTATTCTCCTCTGGAAATGTGCGTTCTGTGTCGGATTCTCTCTATAACCAGCCCACTGCCAGTTTACCCTATTATATTCCAGCACTCCATGTTGCATTGGCTGAAAACAGCATGTCTCATTTCAGTCATGAAGGCTGCATCAATGTATCTAGAGGACAGTAGCAGCCTCCAAAAAGATTTTGAACCACAAATTCTAATGACAATTGTGCAGGAGAGGTGGCATTTAGGATTGACTCATATGAGAGCTTATGGTGAACTTTAAGAAATTGCATAGAGATTTGGTCAAGAAGAACCGTATAAGACCAGAATCCAATACAATGAGTAGAATGTCTCTGGGATTTGCTGAAACAGGAGATTTGTATTATGAATTTGTAGCTGACAAATGGCAATCATATTTTCAATCACTTCTAGATGAATGTATGTGAAGTTACACTCTGGAGATACAGTAAAAAATGCAATTTAATAAGAAATTTCTGAGACAAGTCCTGATATTTTGCACTGTTTCATACTGTCTGCTTCTCTCTTTGGAGACAACAGTCCTGATAGACATCTGTGATTGACAGGACGGTGTTATTGCAGTGGAAAGGTCAAGGTTGCTAAAAACTAAGAAAGAGAGAGAAAGCAGTTGATTAGATGCTCTGTGATGAGCTCAGAAAACTCCACAAGCCCTTGCTCAGTATCTGACCATCTCCCATTAACTCAAGACCACAGAATCAAAAAGAAAAATGTCTTCGTTTTTAACCCAGAAAACATTTTAGGTGTTTAAAAGACATATAAACATGGATGTATTGGCTAAAACAAGACTAAATTTTGGCTGTCAGTAGAAATCTAATGTGTCTGCTGTAACAATAGTCCAAAAATAGACTCGCCACCAAATACACAGATTAGACAGACTTTGCATGTGCAGTCTTGTCTATTTGAGGGCAAATCTGTTTTTGGCCTACTGTTAGACGTCTATTGGATTTTGACTGACATTTCAAATTTAGCCTTGTTTTAGCCAAGCTGTCTGTATTTAGATGACCAATAGATGTCTGTTAAACCCAAAGTTGCTTGGTGGGTATCCTCAAACAGGTCTACAGAAGGTTTATGGAAGTATTATAAATAATGATGCACATTTCATTACATTCTGGCTCAGATTTTTACAATCTAAATGAAAATGTAAAAATGAAAGAATTTTCTGAACCTTATTCGATCATAGTGCTTGGTGATTCAATAAACTTAGTGGTTAGCACTGAGGCCTCACAGCAAAAAGGTCGCTGGTTTGAGTCCCGTCTAGTCTAGTTGGCATTTCTGTGTGGAGTTTGCATGTGTTGGCGTGAGTTTCCTCCAGGTGCTCTGGCGTTTTCCACAGTCCAAAGACATGCGCTATACAGATATGGCTACTAAGAACGCGCGAGTGATCTAAAGTGGTGTCGCATCTTACTGCAGTACTGCGTGACAAAGCACAACATGGTCTAACACAAGAAACACATGACTAGCAGGGGGCAGTTATGTAACATAGTGAACATACTGAACTGATATACTGTAGCAGCCAGAGTCACGTGAGCAAAAGCAGAGAGGTGAAGCTCCGCTAAACATTCCTCCATGCAGGTCGTGCAAACTGCCCAAAGCAAGCGCTCCATACGCTCATGCTCGCCGGTAAATACAGCCCAGATCCCAGCTAAAATTTCTCTAGTAAGCTAACTCAATTTTTTTGCTGCCTAAATGTAAAAAACTTTGATAAAATGAGTTTGTTTCAAAATGGCATTCCTTCTTGTGCTTTTTTGAATTGAATAAACTAAATTGTCCGCAGTGAATGAGTGTGTATGGGTGTTTCCCAATACTGGGTTGCAGCTGGAAGGGCTGCTGCGTAAAACCTGCTGAAATAGTTGGCAGTTCATTCTGCTGTGATGACCTCTGACATAAAGACTAAGCTGAAGGAAATGAATGAATAAAGTAAGTCATGGTTACACTAGAGTTTGAGCAAGCCAAATTCTGCCATGTGGTGCTGTGAAAATGAGCGGATTAAACAAGATGGTTAGACATTAAAAAAGCAAGCAATTGGTTCATATTTTAAATTTCTTTACTGAGAGGTCATGTTTTCATCTTCTGTTGTTCTCACGCAATCATGTGATGCGATATCTCAGGCCAGTGTTCACCAAGCTTGAACTTTGCAATGCAGCAACATGCAAAACTTGTCGCACTATTGCATGTCAAGTCAAGTTTACATGCTTAAAGGGCCACGAAACCCCCCTGGCTCCGCTGGGTGTTTTCACACCAACAGTCTGGAAAAGCTCAGGAAAGTGGGTGTGTCCAGCTCTGCTTAGGAGGGAGTGTAAGGGGAGGGAATGAGGGAAGGTTTTGCATAAAGATGGGAGTTTCCACTTGTGCACGCGCTCATTTTCAAATAAGCGATGCACACACACACAGACGCAGGGGGAGAAAGAAGTGACTGTTTACATTGACATCACATCAGTCATCTAATTATGAGCCAAATTATTAATTTGTTGACTTTATCGGACTTTACTTTAATCCAGGAACATTTCCTGCATGTCCCCCGTGATAAACGAGGTGTGAGAAACCATTAAGAGTGTTGTTTTAATGGAGTGTTTGATACCGCGCGGCGTAAGCCAGAAATAAAAACCCTCCGCAGACTATCCTGTCACAAAATGCGTCGAAAATTCTACACAAGCAAATTGTTTGACTGCAGTGTTTACACTCGGAGAGCAGAATTTACAGCGGATCTTTCAGTCTTTAATATTGTACAGATATTAACGTACTGCAAACTTGGTAACAGTTAATCATTTTGACAAAGGTCTGTCTTTAAACACTGACAGAGTTACAAACTCTACGAGCTACTTATTAACTACGAACTAACTTCGCCATCTGAATAAACAAACAAAGAGCACTGATGGCTTACCATATCTTTAGACCAGGACAATCCACATAAACTGGTGCGGCGTCTGTTTTAAACCATTTCCAGATGCGGAAAGCTCTCGGGTGAAAAATAAAGTTTCTTACAAGCGCATTTCTGCTGCGCGCGCGTGTGTGTCCATTTGTGGTCTCATAGCAGGAAATGGATACTAAACATGCAGCACATAACACAACACTGGCGACCTGCATCTCCTTTCCACTTGTTTTGGAAGCACAACGTGGCCTCCCTGTCGTCTGGACACTGCAACACGTACACACATTCTTCGAAGCTCTCGTGCATATTAATGAGTTGCGCCGCATACACAATAGAGCGCGCTGATTGGCTTGAACAAAGGCTATCTCATGAATTAATGCCAGACACTCAGACACGTCAGCGTGTTCTGGCCGGGGCAGGTGTCCACTGTGCGCGCTGGAGGATATGCATAGATCTCATCAGCGTGACGCAGCCTCAAAAAATCGTTTCAAACCGGAAGAACGAATTTGTTTGAAATAACGCAAAAACAACCAATTTTCACTTTTTAGACAATTATATGTGTCCTAATAGTGTTTATAGCAGCGTGGGACACATATGTGACTGTCAACAGCTCAAAAAATGTGTTTTGGTGTTTCGTGGCCCTTTAAGAATGGCAGCTAGCTCTCTGCAACTCTCACATGGCTGCGCCCAGTCAGTACCTGGATGCAGGACCACATGGGAAAGCTAGGTTGCTGCTAGGCCCTTGTGGGTCCTAATGCCCCAGTATTTTCATGGGGACTCTATACTTCTCGGTGTCTCGGGATGAGACGTTAAAAACTGAGCTCTCTGTGGTCGTTAAATCCCAGGATGTCCTTCAAAAAAAGAGCAGGAGTTTACAACCGGCATCCTGACCAAATTTGCCCACTGGCCTCTGTCCATGATGGCCTCCTAACCATCCCTATATCATAATTGGCTTTTCTTCACCAATCAGCTTGTGTATTGTATGCGGTCTGGCGCAATGGCTGCCATTGTGTCATCCAGGTGGATGCTACACTGTGGTGGTGGATGAGGATATTCCCCCCAAAAATGTGTAAAGCGCTTTGAGTGTCCAGAAAAGTGCGAAATAATTAACGGAAGTCTATTGGGTGAAAGATGCATTGTGACAGACAGGACGACATGGATATTATTAATTCTTAATGCCTATTTCACACTACAGGACTTTAACCCTGCTTTGCAATTTAAAGAGCTCGCAGACAGATTGGGCTGTGAACTCGGAAAAATCAATGGGTGATTGGTGCTCTGCAGTCTTTACACTCCCTTGAATGCTTTCAGAGAGATTTAAAAAAGTTACCCCCTCCCCCCCCTCCCCCCACCCATTAAGAGCATCATTGTGGGCGTTTTACATTGTAACTAACGTGGTTCAAACGATGGATCTGCGACAGAGAAACTACAAGTTTTGGGAAACACTCGTCACGTTATCGTTCCTTTCTCAAGCGATGCATCGCACTGTGATAGTTCAGCCGCGAATTACGTCATTGTTTGGGAAACGCACCCCAGAGCGATTGTTTGTGAGCCGCGCGAGAAATGATTTGCATGTATGTTTTTTTTTTTTTTTTCTCAGAATGACAGCAGCCATGACATGAGCTCACTCTGCAGCGAAAGTGAAACCGAAAGAGCAACAATCATTTAAATCATATTAACCTTTATTTTACAGAATCATTAGAAAATTGTGATCTTTAGCCAGAATCGTGCAACCCTACTCTCCCGTTCACTGAACTCCAAATTCACTGGCTGCTCCTGAACATTCATTAGCTGTGGTTGTTGTCATTATCGTGTAATGTGTCTTAAATATAAGTATCAACTCTGTCTCCTTGAAATCAATCAAACCATACTTTCTCGTAATTAACAAAGGCCACAGAAATCATAAACGGAAGAGCTCTAGAAATGTGTTCAGAAGTCTGCAAACAAAAAAAGCTGAAAATGCTGTTTGAATTCGAGCGAGCCGTATTCGTTTCATCGATCCACAAACAATTTCATTTATTTATCTTAAGGATTTTTTACGAGAAGCATCTAGAGTCAGAAGTCACGGACCGATAGAGAGAAAGAGAGAAAAGCGGGATGCTAATGGTGTTGAATTTATTCCCATTGTGTCTTGTTAACTTCTCAAGTTTTTGCCGGGTTTATTCCGAAGCTCCCGCTGGGCACTTCTCCAGCAAATTACCATGGAAACAACTTTTAGATACGTCCCTATGGATATTTTCAATTTATGCAATGAATGATGAGTAATGAATATACAGCCTTTTCCCCTAGTCTGTCTGTCTGGGTCAACACAGAGGATTTTTTTTTAAGTGTATGAATATGTAACAGGGTGAGAGAGGCTGGAAAAACACAGTCAGACGTGAGCTGTATAAAACTGACTTCTTAACACTGCAAACATCCAATATAGACCTTTCAACATCTCGGAGAATATCTGGACTTAACCTGCATTTCACAACAATCCCTGAACTTGGAGAACGGAGAACGCTTTGTTTCTTTCAAGGTCTGCTGGACCAGAGTGAAATAGAGTTGCTTTCGGGAATTCAATTCAATTGACCTTTATTTGTATAGCGCTTTTACAATGTAGAATGTGCTAAAGCAGCTGCACATAGAAGGTTATAGTAAACTGAAACAGTGTCAGTCCAGTTTTCAGTGTTGAAGTTCAGTTAAGTTCAGTTCAGTGTGGTTTAATATTCACTACTGAGAGTCCAAACACTCCAGCAAATCCATCGATGCGCAGCTCTACAATTGCCGAACCATGCAAGACAGTGGTGACAGCGGCGAGGAAAAAACTTCACCAATTGGCGAAAGTGAAGAATTAAAACACCTCAAGAATGACAAACACTTGTTTGAACTGAAGTGAGCAAGTTGATTTGGCTTTGTTGCGTCAGATGATCTGGATCTTGTATTTACTCTGAGATAAAAAAAAATTGCTTTCTGTTAAATAAAGAATAGTAACAAATGGGAACTCATGTACTGCTGTGGCACAGTTTCAAAACTTAGTAAGCGAAGTACATTTGTTATTCTGCCTCCTAAGAAATCTTCACTGTATTAACGTATGTTTGTTCTGTGTATTATTCTTTTTAAAAAAACAAAACAGTTTAATGAAAAAAAATATTCTATTTCTTTTTTAGTTCTAGTTAGCATTTCTTATGCTTCTGTTCTGTGGGATTTACTGCATTTAAAGGGACTGTTCTCTCTGCTGTTTGACACAAAATAAGATATTCAGAAATCATTTTGATGTCGTATTATTATGTATATTCTTATAATTATTTTATTTTGGGATCATTTAAAAATGTTAAAATTAAATAAATAAAAATAAAATAAAAAATGAAATAATAAAAAAATAAATAAAATAAAAAATTTATAATAAAATAAAAATGTTTCATTAAATTAAACAATTTTTTATTAATTTATTTTCATTTTTTTTTAAATAAAATAAAAATATAATAAAATTGTAAAAAATAAAATAAAATTGTTGTTTGTTTGCAATATTTTGCTTAAATTTAATCACATTATCTTTCAGTTTCTAAAGATGCTCGGTGACAAAGATATTATTTTAATAAATACATGTTTGATAAATCTGTTTTGGTTAAATGCACCAAAACATTCTTTCATTCATTTTCTTTTCGCTTAGTCCTTTTATTAATCTGGGGTCGCTACAGCGGAATGAACCGCCAACTTATCCAGCATATGTTTTACGCAGCGGATGCCCTTCCAGCTGCAATCCATCACTGGCAAACATCCATACACACTCATTCACACACATCCACTACGGACAATTTAGCTTGTCCAGTTTACCTGTACCACATGTCTTTGGAGGAAATCCCGGAGGAAACCCACGCGAACACGGGGAGAACGTGCAAACTCTATACAGAAATGCCTACTGACCCACCCGAGGCTTGAACCAGCGACCTTCTTGCTGTGAGGCGATCGTGATACCCACTGCACCACTGTGACGCAAAATTAACATATAATTTTAATATAACTTAAAATGTCTGACCTTGCTTAGGCATAATTTAATAAACTGATATAAATGGTAAATAAATGTCAGTTTTATACATTTTTGAAAATATTTTTAAATTTTTATGTCATTTTATTATTATTTTTTCAAATTTGTATTTAATAATTTTTTTTTTATTTGTGATATGTGATTTAAATTTTTTTTGTAATTTTTTTACTTATTGTATCTCATACATATTTTAACATGATTACTATTATTATTATATACAATCTATATTTAAAATTTATTTTGTATTACATTTTATTTTTACATTTTTATATTTATTTATTGCGTAAAGTAATGAAACTTGCTGTTTTTGAAGAAACTTTTTGGTGCGTTAATGTAGTCTATACCTTCGTTGAAAGAGGTAATGATTCGCTCTCATCAGGTAATTGCTTCGTGTTGTTTTTTATTTTTACACTCTTTGGGTGACTCAATAACACAAATGTTTCGGCACAATGCCTTCCTCAGTGTTTAACACAATCCTCTCCCTCCTCCTCTTTTATCCCAAAATCACATTGCGTCATTAGACGACCGCTTCATAATTAGAAAAACAATCTCATTTTCATTTCATTATTCCATGATTAACCACCATATTCAAAACACTACTCCACAAAGAAACAACATATTAATTATCAATTTATATTAATTATCAATTATCAATTATATTTATTTATTTACATTTTATTTTGTCTTGTTGGTTCCCTTGTATGTTTGTTGAAAAATATATATATTCAAAATTCTTCATACTATATATACATTATATAACAGTGCTTACTGATGTAGAGAATAACTCCTGCAATGACATTCAACTTTGTAAACTTTGCAGATCTTACTAATGATTCTAAAAGTTGAAACAAACAAACAAACAAACATAATAAACCACTGTTAATTTGCTGGTTGACAGTAGATCACCTGTTAGAAAATACCAGTAAAACAGAGTAGAGCGAGGTTTGAGCAGATCTACAGTGAGCAGCTCCAGCTGTGATTGTCAGCACCGACTCAGACTCTGTTCTCTAATCAGCTTCTCTTGTGTGTATAATCATCAGAGCAGGAGAAATCTGAACAGAAGCAGGAGCGCAGGAGTCTGTCCACCTCTAATGACCGATCCACCCGCTGATCGAGCCGACCGGGTGACACCTTACACAGCGCTTATGTAGGATAAATGTACTGTGTCAACTCTAAACTGTCATCTGCACCGCTGACCATATATCTGCTGGATTAACTGCATTTAATGGGACAGTTGACCCTAAAAATCTAAATATTGTCATTATTATTATTATTATTATGTTATTGACATCCACTTGTTCCAATCCTATTTGAGATCTGTTCTGCAGTTAAACACAAAAAGAAGATATTTTGAAGAATGTTGGAAATTGGTAGCCAAATATCAAAATATGATCAATATCAAAATTTCTATTTCAGTTATTTTTGCGTGAACTGTCGCTTTAAGGTCTGCTCACAAATAAATGAAACTGAATATAGCCAACAACGAAATAATTACATAAAGAACAATTCCTCCAAATCTGGAAGGATGAAGTTCGTGGTATGTACTGCAGTTATGAATAATACAAAATAGTCTGTTTCTCCCAATACATTATACATTATTCAGAGATTAAATATTAAGAATAACTCTACAAAAATGTTTATCCTCCTACTGCTCAACTATGGCTTTAAGAATTGATATCTACTCTGCACTTGGAACGAACCAGATATCTTTTAAAAGGCAACACTTTACAATTTCACACGTTTTGGCGCCCTTTCTTCTGGCGCTTCATGGGGAATTTTTACTTACGGGGCGAAATGGTGGCTCAGTGGTTAGCACTGTCGCCTCACAGCAAGAAGGTCTGTGGTTCAAATCTTGACTGGGTCAGTTTGCCTTTCTGTGTGGAGTTTGCATGTTCTCCCCGTGTTCGCGTGGATTTCCACCGGGTACTCTGGTTTCCCTCACTGTACAAAGACGTGGTGCAGGTGAATTGGGTAAGCTTAACTGTCCGTATAGTGTATCTTTGTGAATGAGTGTGTATGGATGTTTCCCAGTGATGAGTTTCAGCTGGAAGGGCATTCACAAAACATGCTGAATGGGTAGGCGGTTCATCCTGCTGTGGCGACCCCAGATTAATAAAGGGACTAAGCCAAAAAGAAAATAACTCAATGAATATTTTAACAAAGACAGATTTATTAAACATGTACTTAATAAAATAATATCTTAGTCACGAGCATCTTTAGAACTTGAAAGATAATACGATTAAATTTAAGCAAAATATTGCAAACAAATCAATTTTATTTTATTTTTTACAATTGTATTTTATTTTTATTTTATTTTATTTTTAAAATTTAATTAAAAATTGTAGTTTAATTTAAGAATTTAATTTGATTATATTATTATTTTATTATATTTTTTAGTTTTTTTTTTTATTAATTAATTAATTTATTTATTATTTCATTTTATTCTTTATTTCATCTATTTTTTATTTTATTCTATTTTAAATAATTATTGTTGTTTATATTTTGTTATTATTATTTTAATTGTATTATTTATTTATTTATTTATAAATTAATTTAATTTAATTATTTTTACTTTTTTTAAATTCAAATTTAATTTATTAATTTTCATTTAAATTCTCATTTCATATCAAACACTATAAAAAACTACAATAACACACAACAAAACAATTCCCCTGGTCCAAATCACTTAAAATGATGTCCAAAGCTCAACACTGAACAGATTGTTTCCTCCGTATTTGATCTTTTGTCATAAAACCTCGAACATTGATTCACTTGCAAATGAATGTTTGTTTCTGTGTCTGTACAAATAGTGTCTGTGTTTGTGCTAAGCTCCGTGTTCTCCTTTAAAGCGCAGATTTTTCCTTCTTGGGTTTGGGAAGAGGGAGGATGGGCTCTGACAGCACACGTCTCCCATAGCAACGCGAGAGCTTTAAAGTCCAGCCGCGGCTCTGTCACCCTGTCAAATCAGCACAGAGGTAAACAGCACAACACATAAACAAGCTCACAGACGCTCCAGCCAACATCCTCATTAACTGGGCTAATTACTGGAATTACATGGCCACCATTACTTTTCCAATCAGAATTCTCTTAACGTCTCAAACACCCCATGACACTTCAGACTGGTTTAAAAATGCTCTTTTATTGGATAGAGTCATTACTTTTGAAGACAAAGAGATTTTATACAAACAACAATCTCTGTATTGATTATCTGGGTTAATTAATCTTTAAAAAATTTGGGTGCATTGCTCAAGTAACTTACAAGATTTCTGAATCTAACAGAATTTGCTTTTATTCATCCAAGAAAAATATAATAATAATCAAGTTATGTCATTATTTAAATAATAGATTTTAAGATAATATTAAAATATAACAATAATATACACTATTTTTAAATAGATAAATATGTATTTTTTATTTATTTAAAATAATCAATTACATATATTAATGCAATATTAAAATATAACAATAATATAATAAAATCTATGAAATATTTTTAAATAAATACATGTTTTTTTATTTATTTATAATAAATTACATATATTAATACACAATTAAAATATGACAATATCATAAAATAAAATATGAAATGTCTTTGTATCAATAAATATGTTTTTATTTATTTAAAATAAATAATACAATATTAAAATATGACAATAATGTAATAAAATATAATGTGAAATATCTTTAAATATGTTTT
>CAIGQQ010011173.1:7218301-7239034 GCA_903798035.1 Danio albolineatus | reverse complement strand
TCTGTCTGTCTGTCTGTCTGTCTGTCTGTCTGTCTGTCTGTCTGTCTACCTTCCTTCTCTGTCTGTCTGTCTGTCTGTCTACCTTCCTACTCTGTCTGTCTGTCTGTCTGTCTACCTTCCTACTCTATCTATCTGTATTAAGTGACCTTAATTAACATGTTCTTGCACTGAAATTATTCATTTGTTACAATGGACCTACATGATTTTACATTGTACTTATGATTGATTAAATACATATATGTAATTAATTTTTAATTACACTGTTGACCATCCGTTACACCTTAACCCACCCTTAAACCAACCCATACCCCCCAAACCTGTCCCTAACAATACCGATATTCCACCTCAAGAGCATCACAAGTGTACTGCAATACATAATGAACACAGTAAGTACATTGTATTTATTTCTTTGATGCAAGTACATCGTAGTTAAGGCCACTTAATATAAAGTAGGACCAATTTTTATTTATATTTTGTTTATTTAACTTAACCCAGCGTCTTAATTGCATCTCAGCTTTTTTAGAGGTAGATCTCCTTTTTTTTCTGTGAAAATTAAGAAGACGCAAAGTACATAAAGCATCATCAGATAATCAGAAACACTTTATGTGAGAAACAGCAAACGGACTGCTAGCATTTCTGCTCGGCCAGCATGAGGATATTAGAGAGCATAATGAGTCTCATTTACAAGCCATAAACTGACAAAGCGCCAGACTAATTATGTAAACTAGCAGCTTCTGAATAGCCCTTGATCAAGCTAATCACCAGCAATCCAAAAAACAGGTGTTGAACATTTTCAAGCCCTCCCCTGAAATCAGGAGTATGAAAGGCAGAGATTAAAACCCCCTGACTGTCGCCATGCCTCTGTTTCAATAGCCAGAATATGAGATGATGAATCTTGCGCAGAATCATGAAAGGGTTCGATAAGAAAGCTGGGGCAAAATGAATTCAGAAATAGACCTTTAAAAAGACCTAGCTATAGCGCACACTTTAGAATTACTTCACACGCTTCTGCCTGCATAGAAAGACATTCTCCTCTGACTGCCTATAAATGAGTCATTCACTTTCAGATGCTTCTTACTAAACTTTTATTCGGCACTCAATAAGTCATCCAATACAGTGATATTAACTCTCTTAACTTCACTTTCAAATGTCGTACTCTTCATTTAATAACTAGAACCCTTGATGGAGGAATCTTTAGAGGTGCTGGTAAACATACAATAAAAGTATTTTGTAAAAGCTCACAATTCTTCCTGATACATCACAACAATTCAGTTCTGGAAAAAATATCTCCATAAGATATTGATTTTTAACAATAATTTACCTTTAAAGTTTCTGAAGATGTTAATTGTGTATGTTTTTTGTTGAACCCGTCTGTTAAAACATCGGAACTTGGCTGAAAACTACATTACCCATGATGCTGTACCGAATAATGCACCAATCAGAAAGTTGCATCTAGCAAAGTGCATTAAAATAGATTTTTAGATCCACACACTGAGGAAGGCATTGTGGCGAAATGTTTGTGTTTTTTATATCACCTGAAAAATGTCAAATAAAAACTGCACGATGCAATTGTTTAAGTGCGAATCATGACCTTCTGAATAGATCCACTCACTCCCATTAAGCACTAGGAAGGACATAATCAGTCTGTCTACCTACTCTCTCAAAATACTTATTGGAAAACACCATTTCATTCATTCAGTCAGGAAGGCTCTCAAAGTGTGCATCCATGACGGAAATGCGACCTCTGGTGGACAGTAGCAGCCTACGAAATGAGACGCAGATTCAGAGTTCCACTTGAGATGGTTATTAATTGGCAAAAATAATAATATAAGTATTAAAAACGGATACATTAGGTGAGCAGGTTACATTTTAACCCTTTGTCTTAACAACATGCTACGTGTCAAGAATTTGGCTGTTTGCACCAGACGAAACATGACAGAAATTTAAATACAGCCATTCAGAAGCACAGAATAGTGCACTCACTGCACTTCAACAAAATGGTAAGGTTTACAATTTAATTAATAACTATTAAACCTCTTTAACATTAGTAAATGTAGATGCTGAATCACTGATATGTGTTGGTTTACACTGAGTCACAGTTCTAAAGTTCAATTTTAAATGGTTTATTTTCTTTTCATGATCTGAGGTGAACTGTTTGCTGCTGCTTTCAGTAGTATGACAGTAAATGTCAAGTAAAATGGCATTCAAACTCACATTATTTGCATTTAACACTGAATTAAGCACATGAGGTTTACCTGAGGTGATCATTGTCATAGTTTTTCAGCTGCAAGAAACAGAGGCCATTTCTAAAATATAAATTTCAGGTGTTGATTAGAAACTCCTTTTAATGTGGAAAATAAACTGCTTTTAATGTGGAAAATATTTCTTCTGTCGTGTGTCGTTGCTTTTATTCAGAACACGGGTTAAACCAGCCTTATATCAGCCTTAAGGCTCAATAGTCAGGCACACTGCTGTTGGTGTCGTCCATCTGACAATCTGTGCTTGCATTTGTTTTAAACCAAGTATGCAATAACTAGTTTGACCACTGGGTGTCAGCTAAATTGTAATGATAATAATCATATAAAGGGAAAATCCATAGAACAAAAATCAAAATTATATTACAATAAAATACTGTATATTGTGCATAACTGCGAGTTAGAGAGATGCACAAAAGTTGCTTTAAGTTTTTTGACCAATAAAAAGTATTGATTTAATTTTGTAATTTGTGAATAATCCTCTTAAGTAAATATTCCTCTTTAAATATACTCTTTAAAGTGCAAAGCGGCAATAAACTTGAAATTCAATTGTCCTTCATGCTTTTTATATCAACCACTTTATTTTGAAACTGTCCTACATCCCGACATTCAGCAAGTTCTATTAAAGCTTGCATAAATTACCATTTATTATTTATAAAATTGCATCTTTTATCAATGTTCATTTGTGCAATTCCACCCGTCTTGTTGCAAAAATCCCCCCAAATCAGCAGAATTTGTACTTGTAAAGCAAACAGGAGCCCACAGGATAGTACAGGAGGACTGCATCTCATTATCACAACACAACATATGGCCGCCCAACATGCTGTGTCACTAAATTGAATATAAACATCAACAATACCCTGACTTATGAAGCAACTTTAATATAAAAACCTCCGTGCCATCTGCAGTCTATGCGTAACTGTTAAAATGACCTGAATAAGCCGTGATAGAGTCTGTTATTAAACTGGTAAAAACCGCACAAGTCTGCTGCTTTCATAAACAGGTCTGTTCGGGGCGGTGGTAATCTGATCTTCGGGATTAGTGTCATTATCTTCTGCTGCAGGGACCCATAACACAATCAGTCTGTAACACTGCGCCCTTATCTGACTTGGAGGAAATGGTTCAACATAATAGGTCATATTTTGAGGCGCAATATCTTGTGGAGGAACGCACTTAGCTACAAGCGTCAGTCATTTAAAGAAGATTTAAAACAAAACAATAAAAGTTTATAGTCTGTTTTTTTTATTATGAAGATATCATTATATGTTTTGTTGACATAGCGTCCCATGCTAGGCTACATTGATTGTACTTCGATTGGCGTTTACCGACATTAAAGAAGGCGTTTGTCATGAACTGTATACTAATGCCGATATGTATTGTAACTTTTGCATTTGTTGATGCATAAAATTGTTGTAAAGATAAGATGTTACTTAAAGGACCATTCCAACTTTTGACTTGCACACACAAAAAAATGGTTTAGTTGTTTACGTGCATGAGATGCTATCTAATTAGCACCGCTAATTGGTTCTTCTGCTCGTTGCATATAGGGGAACCAATTTCAGTTCTGTAAAGCACCATAATGACTATTTAGTGGTTCTCTGAAGTGGTAAAGGTGGTAAATATCACCATCTTTAGAAATAAATGTGCTATATTCAGCACATTTCTTTGCAGTGTACACTCTCAGACAAAATGGTACAATGTTGTACCAAAGAAGGTACGAACCCTTGTCACTGGGGCAGTACCTTTTTACGGGACAGAATTGTACCTTAAGAAAATAAATAAATTTGTACCTTTTAAGGTCATGATATGTACCATGGGAAACCAAAATGTACATTTGTTTTTAAAAACCTGCAGATACAATATTGTATACTTTGTGAAAGGTACCACCACAGTGACAAGACACCTTGTACCTTAACAGAGTCAAAAATGCTTACCACACATTTATTAAAATGCCTTAAATGTTCAGTTTACAATACCTACAGTTTTATGTTTTACCAGTTGTTTTGTATTATTGTATTATAGGACTAAAAATGTATGTTTATAAGTATCTTTAAACATACTTTTAAATGATGATTCTTGTTTTAGTATGGAAATTATTCATAAAAATCACTTTGCCTTTCCAGTAATATTTATTTCCATAGATACTGTAGTAAAGAAGGAGTTGTTCAACACTTTTGTACCTTTTATATGAGAACAATTGTGTACCTTCATTTCAGTTGTACCATAAAAGGCTCAGAACAGTATCATAAGAGGTCTTTTCAGTACCATATAAGGTACCATTTTTACAAAGGTACAAAACTGTTCCTCAAGGAACATTATTTGTACCATCGTGTACCTTTTTTTCTGAGAGTGTAGATACCAGCTAGTGCTGAAAGTTCACAAAATAATTAAAACGCTGCCATTAATTACTCAGACCTTGTTCCAGACTTGTTTGAGTTTCCTTTTTAAAGGAAAAGAAAAACAAAAATCTTGAAAGGTGTTGAAAACTAGTATAGTAGCCTAATTGACAAGTATTTCTTACAAGTGGCTAGTTTCCAACATTCTATCAAACATCTTCTTTTGTATTCAACAAGAAGCTGAAACTTTTGGAACCATTTGAGGATGAGTAAAGGGTGAGTTAATCTTCATTTTTGGGTGAACTTTCCATTGAAGTTCGCAAACGGAAGCCGTGTCCGTTGTGTCGCATTATCTTTAGCTTTAAAAACGTCGAGAAGTAGCCCATAGACTAGTTTACATGTGAACTGAATTTAACGTTTTAGCGAAGGGCTCCTGACTTTAAATATAAGCTTTATTCGTCGTTATCATCATGCAGCCGACAGGCTATTCATGTGAAAGTATAACACGTGATCCATCAACCTCTAAATAAATCCAAAATTCTTCGTAATTGAACTTTACGCGGTGCTTACTAATCCCCTGCTGGTAAACCCCCAGCCAACATGTACAGTGCCAGTTAATCATGAGTACAAAATGAAAATCTAACACATTCAGCACAGCAGATTTATCTTCTTAAACATAAATACTCACCTTGACAGCTCGTGTAAATCACTGAAAGGCTCAGTACGAGCAGCAGAAAGAGCCGGTCCGTTTGGAGCTCGATCCTTACGCACATACTGAAACGACTCCTCACAACACACTATAATTTGTCCTTATGTTTAAAATATCCGATGCAAAGGATCTGTATTTTAGATGAGATGTCCGTGAGGTCTGGTGAACGACTCGCAGCGCAGAGAAACAGCTATCCCGACTCACGGCTGCTGTAAGCGGATTGCGGAGCTTCAGCACCGCGGACAGTTCCGACAGACACTCCGGACAGCAGCAGACAGGGTTTAGACTACAGAGGATTTTTGGTTTTGTGTATCGAGAACCAAAGGAGAGTTAGAGCACTGAGGATGGACAGACCGCGCTACAATGCAACGAGAACAAGTTCTAGTATAACACTAAACCTTGAGGGATTGAGACATTTGAATGGTTGGGGGAGGGACAATGTACAAGTGGATTTAAGCGGGCGAATAATCACAGAGGTATTATGAAGAAAAACTTTTTTGTTTGTTTTAGGTTTAAAAGTATAACATAATATTAAAGAAATAGTATACTGTTCATTTTAATTAATTATTGGTTATAACTGGCGTTTTGGTAACACTTTACAATAAGGTTCCATTAATGTTTGTTAATATTACCTAACAATAAATACGATTAACTATTAATTTATATATGGGTCAGATGGAAGGGCATATGCTGCTTAAAACATTTCCTGGATAAGTTGGTGGTTCGTTCTGCTGTGGCGACCCCAGAATAATAAAGGGACTAAGCTGAAAAGAAAATGAATAAATGGATACATTAATAGCCTAAATGTTGAACTATGATTAATAAAGGCTTTAATAGCAAAGTATTGCTAATTCTTGGTGTGTATAAGTAAATACATTGACTATCATTAACCTTGTGGAACCTAATGGAACCTTGTTGTAAAGTGTGACAGTGTTTTTAGGAGTTCAAAGCCAGGGTTATTAGACTAAATTAAGGGTTTGTATAATGAAAATCTAAAACCCAAAACTTTTTAAAATGACTTTTTTAATAAAGTAAACATTAATTTAAAAATATAAAAGATAGTTTTAAAGAAATATATCTCATTTTCTTGACTAAAAATAACATTAATAATGCAATGAATTTAATATTTCTAATAATGGGCAGTTCATTCCGCTCTGGTGAACTCTGATACATCAGAGACTAAGCCAAAGGAAAATGAATGAATTTCATTAGTTTATATACAACTAAAAACTAAAATAAACTAAACTTTAACTTAAACGTTTTAGCCCAACATTAAATCTGTTGTTTCACTAATGATATAAAGTATAGATGACCCTTTACTACAAAACCAGCCATATGTGTAATTTGTTTTGTAATTTTTTTTCAAAACAGATTTATACAGGGTAAATAAATAATCTTACAGTTAATGTATGGTTTGTTAGGATAGGAGGTAGGTTGTAGTTTGATTTATTTTGGTGTTAATTGCTTTAGACATGTGAAAGACAGTGTTGGAGAGATGCTATTTGTCAGGGTTTGAGCTGCATTTCCACCAGTGTTGTTAGCAATATTGTCTGAACTGATGGAGTTGTGAATGTTAAAAAGTACAGATAGGTCTTAATCCATTATACCATTCTTTCTGGAAAAGACTTCTGTGATAATAGTTTTCATTTTCAGCATGATAATGACTCGCTAATTGCAGTGAAATCCCATTCGGAGAAAGAAAACAGCTGATGAAATATAGACAGTCATGAAATGGCCTCCACAGCATCCAGACCTGAATATTAGAGAGGCTATATGAGATCACCTAGACAGAAAAAGAAAGATAAGACACTCTAAACCTAAAGAATAAGTCAGGAAGGTGCTAAAAAAAAAGCCTGATATTAGGACACAGCACATTATTTCAGAAAATATGAGGACAATTTGAACAAAACAACTCTAGCTGTGCTTGGCGCCAAGGGAAGCCACATTAAACAAACTTTTGCTTGAAGAGGAAATGTTGTGCTGTTGTGGTTTTTTGTTTGTACATATTTTCAATATTTTCTTTTTATTTTAATTAAGACACTGGTTATATATTGTGCAAATGTCTTAGGCCAACAAAGGTAAAATACTTAGGACTGTAAAAAAGTAAAGCACAGTACTGTATAAAAGTAAAAACACAGTACTGTGCAAAATATCATTAAAAATTAAATGAAACAAACAGAAAAACAATTAACCCTAAATAGATTTCATTATTTATTAATAATGTTTGTGTATAATTTTCAATTTGCTTTACTTGATTTACTCAACATTAACTTATAAATAAACTAAAACTACCATAAAGCCATAAAATGAAACTAAAACAAACTATATAGAGAGTTAGAGAGTGAATAGATATAAAAATTTAAAATGTCAAAGACATTAAAATTATTAAAACTTTCAAATGAAGTGAGGTTTTGAGGGGTTTTGGGAGTTTTGGATGGCATCTAATCTACAATAAAACACTGTGACATCCTGTACTGTACATTTGGCAGATGGTTAGTGTTTTAATGCTTGTGTCTCTTTGCTTACACCCTCAGTCTGAGATTTCAGCTCCGCTTTGCTGCTGTTGAAAAAAAAGTGTGTCTGCTTCGCTAATGAAAATCACGGCCGTGAAATAGACTGACCAATGTGCTGAGGTAATGAAGCGATCATCATCGTCTTCACGGCCTCTAAATTCATTTCGGATGGGATGCTGACTAAACAGCCGATTAGATATTATTACTGAGAAATTAATCTATGGGCCTCCATATCAAGAGAAAGATTTACTGCATCCTTATCAATCAGATCAGGTCTGGCTGTAATCAAGATGCATTTGTAATTAGGAAATCATTTTACTGAAATTTTTTTTTTATTGAAATATTATTTAAATTCATTTTAAAACTTAAACATATGTTGTGAAAGAATAGTTTTTTATTTGATTTGATTTATTTTAGTATATCAAATTATATCCAGAAAACAAGAAATTTGTTTTCAGTAATACTGTACACACAAAAATAACTTAAATATTATATTTTAATTACAAATATATTATCCTATATGCTATTACATAAAAATTGTAAAGGCCTATATTTATGAATTATAAATGTATTATTTTTAAAAAGATTAAGTATTATTATTCATTCCATTTCTATAAAACAAGACATTTGTAAGAACTATTTATTGCAAATATATTATTTTATTTACATTTAAATAAAGATTACATATGATTTATTTGTTAAATATATTATTAAAAAACTGAAATTGTTTTTTTAATTAATTTAATTTTAGCTAAGTTATTATATATATATTAAATTATGAAACTAAAAACAATTATAAATATTTCCTATTAAATAATAAAATTGTAATATTTGTAAGATTTGATAATACTGTACACACAGAAATAATTTTAATATTAAATACTCATTTCAAATATATTATTTTATATATTTAAATAAAAGTTACATAGGCCTGTATTTAAAAAATTATAAACATAAATGGTTGGACTATTGCATGTCTGGTTCAAAACATAGGCAAGCGCAGGTTGCCAGATTGACGACATCAACAGAAGTGTTCCTGACTATTGAGCCTAAAGGCTGATTTAAGGCAACAGAGTCTAAATAAAAGCAACGGCACGCGATAGAAGGAATATTTTTGTCTTAACCAGCACCTGAAATTTATATTTTAGATTTGCCTTCTATTTTTCACAGGTGAACAACAGGATTTATGACAATATTTACCTCAAGTAAATCTCATGTGCTTTATTTAGTGTTAAATGCTAATAATGTGAGTTTGCATTCCATTTTACATGACATTTCTTGCCATACACTGAAAGCAGCAGCAGATAGTTCACCTCAGATCTTCAAAATAAACTAAAACATTTGAAATTCATCTTAAGAACTGTGATAAACCAACACATAACAGTGATTCAGCATCTACATTTAATAATGTTAAAGAGGTTTAATATGTATTAATTAGATCGTAAACCTTACCATTTCGTTGAAGTGCAGTAAGTGCACTATTCTGTCGTGTTTTGTCTGGAGTAAACAACCAAATTGCTTATCACTGCAAATCTCATGTTGTTAGGACACAGGATTACAATGTAACCTGCTCACCTAATGTTTACATTTGTAATGTTTATATTATTTGCTGGTTAATAACCACCGCATGTGGAACTGAACTCATGTGTCTAATTTCGGAGGCTGCTACTGTCCACCAGAGGACATATTTCTGTCACAGACGCACACTTTGAGAGCCTTCCTGACTGAATAAATGAAATACGCGGTTTCCCACCAAGGCAACCCGGGGTGCTCTAATATGATTGGCTAAGCTGGTATTAGGCGGGTTAAAAGAACCAAAACAAAGATCACATTTACAAAACAGAATATCTGACTTCAGCATTGTTTTTCAGATAAACAAGAAAGTTCACTCAACATGTTTCTTAAATTTCTGCAAACATATTATGGTGTTTTTTCATGCTTTAGAAGAGTCAAAAACTTACAGCACCTTTAAATATTATAATTTATTATCAAATATATTATTTATATACATTTAAATAAAAGTAGCATAGGTTTATATTTATAAATGATACATATATCATTTAGATTTTAATTGTTTAATTAAAAAAACATTTTTGAAAATTTTTTTAATTATTAATAACTTATTTACCTTTTCTTAATATTGTTAATATGGAAGATTAAGGCATTTTCTGAATTATATCTTCAGTGTGTATTGCTGAAGTACTGCTATCAATGAATCAGTATTATGAAAGATGAAACTGACGTCTCGAATGCAGACCTGCTTTAGTGTGAGTGTGTGTTTCTGACGAAGGATTAGAAAAGCCCTGTGGAAAGTGTGATTCAGGCACCAAGCCTTTCACAGCTGCCAGATATTTTAGTCTCAGTCGGCTGATGTCACGGCCTCCCTCTGTTCAGCTAAATGAGCCTTTCTCCCTCCAAACATTTCCTCTCAGGACTGGACAGATAAAGTCATTCTGTCCACACCGGCAGAAACAATGTCTGTTGTATCTGCGTCTATAAAACCTGATATTCGTCTCAATAGCAGCTCACCGTTCACAAACTGTTTTTTTTCTTCTTCTAATAGTAGGAACGAGATCATAAAGAATAAATAGAAATCCGTTCAAGGTTTTTCTAATATAACATGTATAAGGACCCCTCTACTCGCTCACAGACATCCCACGATTCATCTGACCTTCATATATACAGGTGAAGGCCAAATTTGAAGTCTTTTTCAAATATTTTCTAAGTGATGTTTAACTGAGCAAGGACATTTTTTACAAAAATAGTGGGTTTCACACAATCCCTTCATGTCGTCCCAATGTAAATGGATAAAGTTAACCTAATTGTTTTGTGTTGAATCAACTTAAAGTTGTAAATACCATTAAGTTTTCCTAAGAAAATCATTAAGAAGTCTGTTGTTTCAGCTCATTTTAAATAAATAGTTTGAACAAGCAGCAAAAATATATATTGAGTGTATTTCCTGTTATAATTTTTCCTCTGTAGAAAAATTTTCTTCTGAATTTCTTGTAGTTTGGCTGACATTACAATATATATTTAGAAAAATAAACTGCTATGGTCAATATCGATAATCCCTTAAAGGGATAATTCACCCAAAAATCTGAGTAAATTAAAACTGAATTTTCAGTTTTTTGGTAAAATATCCATTTTAGGAAAAAAAAAAATCTGATTGGCTACAGAACAAACCATTGTTCTCCAATTACATGCCTAATTGACTCTATGCACGAACTCTGCTGATGTATTTCTGGTAGAATATTAGTCAGTGTGTTTACTTCCGCATAGCACATTCTACACCGAGAGCACTAGCGGCAAACCCTTTTGATACAGCTGTTTGACATCAATTTTATTAGTTAGGTATTGCATATTGTATTATAAAAACATGTATACATTGGCATTATTCAAACGGCTTCCAGAAAGTTGAAATATCAACGCCGGGAATCAGAATCAGAAAGAGCTTTATTGCCAGGTATGTTCACACATTCGAGGAATTTGTTTTGGTGACAGAGCTTCTACAGTGCAACAGAATTACAGAGACAGGACAAAAAACAGATCATAAATATTAAAATAATAGAAGTGTTAAATGCAAATATACAGATGGACCAGTGTATGTACAGGTGTATTACTATATACAGCGTTATATGTGCAGCTGTTATGTGCAAATTGGCATGTAAAGTGAGTTGTTAAATAAGTGTATGTGTGTGTAAAAAGTGTATTGCAAGTAGTGATGTTGGTTCCACGATTGTTATCATCAAGTGTTCATGAGATGGATCGCCTGAGGGAAGAATCTGTTTCTGTGTCGGGCTGTTCTGGTGCGCAGTGCTCTGTAGCGTCGACCAGAAAGTAACAGTTCAAAGAGGCAGTGTGCTGGGTGTGAGGGCTCCAGGATGATTCTGGCAGCCCTTCTGCTCGCTCTGGATAAGTATAGTTCTTGGAGAGTAGGGAGGGTTGTACCAATGATTCTCTCAGCAGTCCGAACTATTCGACGTAGGGAGGACAGTAGTTCGGCTGAACATTGCTGTGTCCCGTTATGCGCGACCTCCTCAAGATTTAACTCTTCACTGAGCTTCCACACTTTTCCAACAGACCAAGAAACGCATAAAAAGTGGATTCATAACATTCAACGCTACTCTGTGGCTGGTTCAAGGCGCGTCGGGGCATGGCAAAGAAGGGATGTTTGCAACAGAGACTTAATTCCAGACTGTTTAAAAAGCTCCTTGTCGCTGACAGAGCCTGCACACAGGGATGACACTCGCCGGCTCAATCAGATCATTACTAATAAAGTGACCACTGCAGACCCTTGTGTGAGATGCGATGTTAAAATTCTCACGTCGAATGTTATGAATCCACTTTTTATGTGTTTCTTGGTTTGCTGGAAAAGTGTGGAAGCTCAATAGTACACAATTGACCTAAAGGTTATCCCCACCCGTTCTCCCTTAGTTACTGTTGCTAACTGCTGACATACAAACAGAGCTGCTAATGGTCTTACAACGACAACTGTGTGGGTAAGGGCTAGAACGGATATGCTGCCGGCCAGAAGCACGATATGCACATTAATATAGCTACATTTTTTATGACACTGTATAACAATAATTAATATTTTACAGTACTGTGATGGTCGGGTTTAGGGTTGGAGTGAGGACAGGCGTTGAAAAATACAATTTATTGGGTAATATAATAGATAACATAAATAATACTCAGTACAACTACTGTTTCAGGGTACTGTGACGGTTGGGTTTAGGGTTGGGGAGGGGCTAGACCATAGTAAAACACGATGAATGGGAAATTTAATAAATAATACAAATAATTCTCATCTGCTAAACTTCCGGCCGCAAACGTATCTGTTCTAGCAACTACCAGCTGTTTGTGACGAAGTTGTTTTTGGTATGCTTTGGACCACCTCTCATTGTGGAGCATTCTTGTACGACTTAAATATACCATGGAGGGATTTACGGTGACATATTTAAGAGAGGTTTCAGCTGTTTTTTTGTTGAATTGATCGTAATAACGCTAAAAGAAATTAAATATCTACAACGTCATCATAATGCTTTATTAACTATAGTATAAAAGAGATTTAGATTATTATTCCTCAAAAAAAAAAACAAGTTACACTGTTAACAGTTCCCTTTAGAATCTACAGTAACTTACCCGCAGGAATTCGCCAGTAACTTACTGTAAATCATTTACAGCAAACATACTGCATTTATAGCGCCTTTTATCTTGCGGTATACAGTATCTATTTACTGTACTGTATGTCTTTACTGTAAAATATACAATAATTTTCACAATGCAACTTTAAAATACGGGAACGTCTGTCCTACAGTAAAACACAGTTAATATTACAGTTAAATACTGTGTAATTGACACAAATCGTTAACAGTGTAATATTAAAATTAAATGCGGATAAAAGCAGCACTAATCGCTTCATCTAATATTTGTTGTTTCCTGAACAGTATGAAATTAAATGGAGGCACAAAGGTCAATATTTTCAGATCCAATCATTTCTAATCATTTTGGTCACCACTGTATTAAAGATATTTAAACAAATATGGCGAATATCAAGATTGAAGTTGAATGGAGGGTTTACAGCTACATGAAAACATCCAGGATCAACACTGTTCATGTACTAAAGGCTATTAAATGAGCTGACATTCAACTCACTTTGCTAGTGGCAATCTAATTCAGCTAACGTTAGCCATAGCCAGGGCCAGACGGAATCTGCGGACATTTTTTGCTATTTCTCTGGAGTATTTTGTTAAAAATCTGCGGATTTATGTGGAATGATTTTAGGAATATCATAACTAAAAAAATTATATATTAAATAAAAAGTAATACCTTTTTAACTTTTATTTAATGTTTACAATGCAAATCCAATTAGATGCACTTTATTTGGTAAACAAAGCAAGTCTCTCGTATAAAATCTCTTCTGAACGACAGAAAATAGTACTTTACTGACTGTATTGTAAATAAATCATATGAATATTTTCATATTAATCAATATTTTTACTGAAATTAATTTGAAAACTGAATAAATATAATTGTAAACACATTTATACCAGTAAATAAACAAAATCAATGATGGGCTAAAAATCTGCGGAAATCTGCGGAATTCTGCGCGCGCAGATTCCGTGTGGCCCTAGCCATAGCGCACTCTAAAACACAAACACAGACATTACTGTACATGGCATTGTGGATGTGGAACTGCAGCCCATACTTTAATCACATGCATGTTTTTTTTTGATTCGATAATAATAAAAGTAAAACCTAAAGAGAACATTAGTGTTGTTTACTGCTCCCAAACATCACTCGGATGGTTTTTTTTGACATTGAATTCAGCATTTATTTTACACAAGCAAATGACACAGCAAAGATCTTACTGTTGAGACAAATGAATGAAAGTAATGGCTGTTTCGAACACTTTCCTGGCCTCCTTTCTGCAATCTTTCTCTCCCTTCAGGATGTGAAATGAGTTTATGTGAAGGCTGCCAGGGAACACATTCCTCCCTCGTCCTGGATGTGTTATATAATGCAGCGTTTTGATGAATGATGCAATTTTTGCATTGTTTATTTTACAGTTGTGACAAAACAAGGCCGAGTTTTTGCTTGCGTTCATTGACATTAGCTTGTGCATGCTGTCATGTTTTTTAATATAATGCTCGGAAATAGCAAATAGCCTATGTAATGTAACCTTGAACAAAATATTAGCATATAATGGAAGCTTTAAATATAGCTGCTGTTGCAGGCCAGAGTTCTTGGTAACTATTGAAAAGCTCCAAGAACTGTGTGGTCACAGTTTAAGTTTCAAATCAAACGTTGTGTTTAAACTTAGATTGTGATATTTCTATATGATTAATCAAGCAGAATTTTTATATAATAACATCTTACCTTATTGTAGTAGATTAATCCAAAAAAAGAGTTGCGTCAGGTTTGAATCATGTTTTTTTTTTTTTTGTATTACAAGAAGAAAGGGAATAAATGTTTATAGTTAGACAATAAAAACAGATAAATGTAGAGTAAATTAATGTTTGAAGGAGCGTGGCACTTTAGTAATGTGTCAATTGCATTATTATATATGGAAGTGGCAAGACTTCACTTAAAATATTTGTAGTTAAATAATTCATTCAAGAGATTCATTCAAAAAGCTGATTCATCCAGAAATGAAACAAGTGATGCATTTTTGAGTGAGTCATTTAAACATTTGTTCAAGAGAAGTGTTCAAAACGCTGATTCATCTAGTGATTAAATTATTGAAGTCTTTTTGAGTGAGTCGTTTGAACATTCATTCGAGAGAATTGGTTGGAAATTCTGATTCATCTAGTAATGAAACGATTGAAGTCTTCTTGAGTGAACCATGTAAATGTTAATTCATGCTGATTCATCTAGTAATAAAACAATTGAAGCTTTTTTTGAGTGAGTCATTTAAATGTAAATTCATGCTGATCCATCTAGTAATAAAACAATTGAAGTCTTTTTTGAGTGAATCATTTGAACATTCATTCAATTCAATTCACCTTTATTTCTATAGCGCTTTTACAATATAGATTGTGTCAAAGCAGCTTCACATGGATTATAGTAAATTGAAACAGTGTCAGTCCAGTTTTCAGTGTTGAAGTTCAGTTTAGTTTATTTCAGTGTGCTTTAATATTCACTACTGAGAGTCCAAACACTGAAGAGTATTCCATTGATTCAAGACAATTGTTCAGAAATGCTTATTTAGTAATTAGTAATTAAACGGTTGAAGTCTTCTTGAGTGAATCATTTAAATGTAAATTCATGCTGATTCATCTAGTAATAAAATAATCGAAGTCTTTTTATGAGTGAGTCATTTGAACATTCATTTAAGAAAATTGTTTAAAAGCGCTGATTCATCTAGAGATGAAACAATTGAAGTCTTTTTGAGGGCGTCATTTAAACATTAATTCAAGATAATTGTTCAAACGTGCTGCTACATCTAGTTATGAATCGATTGAAGTCTTTATAAGTGAATTATTTCAACATTCATTGAAGAGAATTGTTTAAATACGCTGCTTCATTTAGTAATGAAACGATTGGAGTCTTCTTGAGTGACTTATTTGAGGATTCATTTAGGAGAATTTTTCATAAACGCAGATTCATCTATCGATGAAACAATGAAAGTGTTTTTGAGAGTCATTAAGTAATTTAAATTTTAATTCACGCTGATTCATCTAGTAAATCTTTTTAAAAATGTCATTTAAACATTCATTCAAGAGATTCCTTTAATTAGCTGATTCATCCAGTAATGAATCAAGTCTTTGAGTGAGTCATTGAATCAATCTTTAATCCAGTAATGAAACGTGAAGTCATTGACTGATTCATTGAATTGTTTGTTCACATTCATGAAATATTCTTTAAAATAAAGCTGCAGCATAATAATAATAATAATAATAATAATAATAATAATAATAATAATAATAATAATAATAATTTGAGAAATCAATTTGCATAGTCTCTGTAAGATTCCCAAAATGCATTGCTATTATCTCTTGAACCGATTCTTAACTTCGTTTCTGACAGCAGATAGTTGTCCTCCGAATCATGGAGTAATCATAATTCTCAGTTTATCCAGAATTATGGATCTCAGCTACAATGTAAAAATATTTGTAGTAAGCAGAATTCCGGATCTTATGATTCATATTTTTATGTATTTATTTTATTTGTTGTTATTTTATGTTTATTTTTGCTTTTGATTTGCATTATGTGACTTTGATCTTTCTTCCAACAACTTTTAACCTTGAAAAGTTTGAAAAAAGTGACTTTTATTAACATTTTAATAGTTTAAAGTGATATATTGACTTGGTGTTGTATAATACAGTACAACAAAAACCTTGCCAGTAAATGTTCTGTTATTTTACAGACTTATTTCTCTATATATTATTTCTTATACATTATATTTACTAAAATATTAATAAAAGTCACTTTGTTCGACTGTAGAGTTGAATTTTCAAAGTCAAAAGTCAACAGAGCTGAGATCAAGGTCAATTCACAGCCATAAATAAATGGAAAACACTTAACAGCTATTTTTTAACAGTGCATATTGTGCTCAAATTCAAATGAGTGCTAGTGTTTACTGAGCGTGTGCAGTATCACAGAGCAAAAAGCTAAACCCCTTCCGCATTTCCTTCAACAATATGAAACCTGACCCACACAAACCACGCAGTCTCATTCAATTTCTTTCAGAGTATATGAAATAACTCATGTGAACCCAAAGCAACTACGTTTGAGATTAAGCATACTTGACCTCACTTTCTATACTTTCCTGCCATTATACATCATGTTCAGAGGTGGGCTGCTTTTATAGAGCAGCTGCTGAGATTGTATCAGCGTGAGGTTATATAACAGAGTTTTATGCTTTTACACAAAAGATATCAGCTCGGGAGAACCATGTACAGGCTGACCCTCAGGTTTAAATCCTGATTGAAAAAAGTTTTTACGTTTAAGAACATTCGCTCACACCTGTGACCACTTTAAGAGCAAGTAAATTATTCATCGGGCAAGAACAAACATTACTCTGTTTGCATGTCGGGTGGTAATATTAATATTCATGAGGCTGGACCAAAGCTCTGACTGCTAATAAGTCATTTTAGCAGAAAAATAGGTGGCAGGCGTGACATTTCAAGCATGGTTATAGTACATATAACTGTTCTAAACGGGCATGTGCATTAAAATATTTGGGGTCAGCTATTTGTTTAAAAGAAAGTACATATTTTATTAAGCAAGGATGCATAAAATGGATCTAAAGTGACAGTAAAAACATTCATAATGCTACAAAACATTTCTATTTGTATTGTGCTGCTGAAGACTGGAGTAATGGGGTGATCACAGGAATAAATCACATGTTAAAATATAGCAAATATAGCATAATCGGAATAATAATTATCAATATTTTAAAGATTTTTTAATTATGTAGCCTTGCTCAATCATAATAAATTATTTGAAAGGGTTTTATTTTATTTTTTTAAATCACAACCACGTGTCAAAGATTGAGGATTTGAATATTTGTTTCACATATATGCATATTATATTATCATTATCAACTTAATTGTGATCTTGTGTATTACTGGATCCAAGAAAATGACATGGTCAATCTAAAAAAGTTTGTATTTCTTATTTTATATCATAATATATTTACTAATGTTTGCGATACCAGAATTAGTTTATTGTTTTGATTATTTATAACACATTGTATTGTTTCATAAGATAATTGAATTAATTTCAGAAAATTACCGACCACCCAAATACTCTCAGTGGCCACTTTATTAGGTACACCTTATTAGTACTGGGTTGGACCCTATTTTGCCTGCAAAACTGCTTTAATCCTTCGTGGCATAGACTCATTAAGGTGCTGGAAGTATTCCTCAGAGATTTTGGTCCATATTGACATGATAGCATCACATAGTTGCTGCAGATTTGTCGGCTGCACATCCATGATGCGAATCTCCCATTCCACCACATCCCAAAGGTGCTCTATTGGATTGAGGTCTGGTGACAGTGGAGGCCATTTGAGTACAGTAAACTCATTGTCATGTTCAAGAAACCAGTCTGAGATGATTCGTGCTTTATGACATGGTGGTTATCCTGCAGGAAGTAGCCATCAGAAGATGTGTACACTGTGGTCATAAAGGGATGGACATGGTCAGCAACAATACTCAGGTGGGCTGTGGCGTTGACACAATGCTCAATTGATGCTAATGGGCCCTAAGTGTACCAAGAAAATATCTCCCACACCATTACACCACCACCACCAGCCTAAAACATTGATACAAGGCAGGATGGATCCATGCTTTCATGTTGTTGACACCAAATTCTGACCCTACCATCCTAATGTTGCAGCAGAAATCGAGACTCATCAAACCAGGCAACATTTTTCCAATCTTCTGTTGTCCAATCTAGCCTCAGTTTCCTGTTCTTAGCTGACAGGAGAGACACCTGGTGTGGTCTTCTGCTGCTGTAGCCCATCCGTTTCAAGGTTCAACATGTTGTGTGTTCAGAGATGCTCTTCTGCATAACTCGGTGTAACGAGTGGTTATTTGAGTAACTGTTGCCATTCTATCATCTTAAAGCAGTCTGGCCATTCTCCTCTGGCATCAACAAGACATTTGCGCCCACAGAATTGCCACTCAATGGATATTTTCTTTTTTTCAGACCATTCTCTGTAAACCCTAGAGATGGTTGTGCGTGAAAATCCCAGTAGATCAGCAGTTTCTGAAATACTCAGACCAGCCCATCTGGCACCGACAACTATGCCACGTTCAAAGCCAATTAAATCACTGTTCTTCCCCATTCTAATGCTCGGTTTGTACTGCAGCAGATTGTCTTAACCATGTCTACATGCCTAAATGCATTGAGCTGCTGCCATGTGATTGGCTGATTAGAAATTTGCATTAACAAGCAGTTGGACAGGTGTTCTTAATAAATTGGCAGGTGAGTGGAACATGGTAATTCGTTAAAAGAGTAAGGTATTTTAAAAAAAGTAAAAAAATGAAAACAATATTCCTGTAAGTCAAGTTAGAGAAAAAAATAACAAATCCCCACAACATCAGCTCGCATCACAACTCCTGTGTGAATATGAATTTCTCAGCATCTTTTGTGACATTTGTGTGGAAGCTGCTGAAATATTGCTCAACAAAACAACAGCAGACATCACAGTGGTAACAAAAGATCCTTGAGCACCCTGATTATATCGCCTTCAGCTGTTTGAGCCAGCGTTATTCATTTTCTGTTGACATCCTGGTTGTACAGAGACGTGTGGAGGGTTCAGATATCTGATCAACCTCAAAACACAACAGGATAAACCGTTTCTAATCAGTCACTCTCCTGAAATCCAACTTCAAGCAACTCTTTAGAGATCTATATAAATGAAAATCACATTCATTTTCTCATTGTCGGATAGAAATAACAAATGTCCAAACTTGATTGTAGAGTTAGTTATTCTCCAGTTAATAAGATGTAATGTAAGTCTTCAGAATGTGTCAAGAAAGACTAAAATACCCAACGCTATCTCACGCCAATTTGTAACTTTTGCAAGAATTTTCACGATCTCATTTGTACAATTCAGTCATTTTTGCTGATTCATTCCCAATGACTGTTGGATTTAGGGGTGGGGTTTTGTTGCCACACCTTCTTTAAAATTTGTTACATTTTCATATGACTGAACTGGTATTTATTAGTATGAATTAGCCCTTAAACTGACGAAATGTAAAATAGTTACATTTTGTTTCCATCCTTTCTTTCATGTGATATGTTAAAATACGTTTCTGTACTTTACATTAAGGACCACGATGGAAATAAGTTTTGTTTTTATAACTTTGTGTATATCCTTGACAAAATGAGTGTATTCACTGCTTTTCTGTTAAGTAGAAAGAAAGAAAGAATATGCACATTACATGGGATGATGGAAACCCAGCTAATAACTTTTGAAACAACTTTGTATTTTGTTACTTTTCAGATCTTTTTTTATGCTATTTTATGAATTTGTATGAGTTAGCGCCTACATTGACAAAACATAAAATAATTACATGTTCGTACCTGTTGAAATACCTGAAAAACATGTTCGTTTTGTTTCTTTAAATGCAAATCAGCTACTTCTCCCCGCCTCCTTTCCAGAAAAGGGTGTGGCCTTAACATCTTGTGCCTCGGTTACTCTATCAAAACTTAAGGGATTTTTATTAGAAATGTGGCATTTCCATCCCTAGTCTTTCATGCGATATGTCAATTTGTGTACTTTACGTTAAGGACCACAATGGAAATAAGTTATTGTTTTTTTTACTTTATTGTGCATATCCTTGATGGAAAGAGTGTATTCACTTCTTTCTGACAAATAAAAAGTAAGAAAGAAAGAAAATTATCCTAACTTAACCTTCAATACATGTGTAGTTTATTGCTCTTTCTTGGTGTAGAATTACATA
>CAIGQQ010011173.1:7188086-7218201 GCA_903798035.1 Danio albolineatus | reverse complement strand
GGCTAGCATGGAGTTCTACTGTCTTTCTCTTCTCGTCTACACGGCGCTCTTCCGATCTATCCACCCAGTCAGTCGATTATGTGTGTGTGTGATGTGTATATATATATATATATATCTGTCATTTAGTCTTTAATTTATGCTTTTTATTTTCACTGTTATTGTTGTTGTTGGCATTAGAATTCATATTATTATTTAACAACCTCCGGTCGCACTTTATTTTTGATGGTCCATTTGTTGAATTTAATTTACATTGCAACTAATTCTCATTAGATTATAAGTAGACTGTTAGGTTGGGGTTAGGGTTGGGGTTAGTGTAAGTTGACATGTACTTGCAAAGTTTCTTATAGTCAGTTAAATGTCTGTTGAATGTCAGTATCAACAGATATTAAGCAGACAGTCTACTAATACTCAAATGGACCATCAAAATAAAGTGTTACCCAACCTCCTGGATTCCTTTATTTTATTACATATTTTTTATGTTCACTTTTAAATCCTGATCAAAATTATGTTCACATAATTTTAAAATAACTGAAAAACAAATGATGGAAAAGAAAGAAACAAAGTGTGCATTAACACAGGATGATGAAAACCCAGGTAGTAGCTCCTTTTGGAGCAAGTTTGTATTTTGTTATCTTTTTTTTTTTTTTTTTCGCTATTCAATGAATTTTGGATGAATTAGCCACTGAACGGACAAAAGTAGTTTTAAAAAGTTACGTTTCCTTGGGAGATCAGGCTGAAGTAAGTCTTGAAATACCTAAAAAACATGTTCGTTTTTTGTGTTTCTTTAAACGCAAATCAGCTATTTCTCCCCGCCTCCTTTCAAAATAATAAAAAAAAAAAATGGTGTGAAAGAAAGTGTGCATTAACACAGGGTGATGGAAACCCTGCTTATCACTCTTTCTAATAACTTTTGGAGCAATTTGTATTTTGTTACTTTAAGATCTTTATTAATGTTTTTTTAATGCACATTACATTTAAAGCAGTTTAAAAGAATAATATAAACTTTTTAATCAACAATAGTTTCATAATATTCATTTAGTGACATTGTTTTTGTATGAAATTTGTAGACAAATTTAAATCAAGGCCAGAAAAAAGTGTGAACACTATTTTGCACATTATTACTGTACCTACAACCTACAAAACTGTATCTAGAAGGCTACGGTATAAAGTTATCATTCAAATGCCAGACCTTATATAGGTTAGAAGTCATCCGGTGTATAAATGCATTAGTGAAATAAATCTCCGGGGACCTTGGCTGATTTATTACAGTGATTTATGGCACAGCACTGATAATTCACTTACCAAGAGAAATTATGCTCTATTAAACCACTGCTGACCTTCACACCATCAGAAATCTCACACACCCCCTGTATTACACTGCAGGATCACCAGGACGTTCTGTTGGGAACGACTATGAAATGTTTAATTGAAGCTCAGAGAGAAGCTGCAGGTTTTATTGTTTCAGAATATGTCTATAGGAACCATCTTAACCGCTTTTTCATTAGCTGATCTTTATGGGAAAGGGTTGGCAGCTTGCCTGCAGGGCTAGACTGAATATCTGCCTGAAACATTTCGTCAGCAGTTTGAATAATCTGCAGCGAGCCCATCTCTATTGTCTCTGCCCATCATAGATCTACAATAACTTTGCGACATAAGCAAAGACCGCATCAGTGTTGCTGAGTTTGTGTCACTTCTGAAGCTGTAATAGCGGTGCTGAGTTTCCTTTGTAAACTGCAATCTCAAGGGCTTTGTTCCAAACATATTGTGACCAATTTTAATACTGCTTGCAAAGGCTTCTTAACAGAGATACAACCTGTTGTTGGATACTTTCATTTTCCAAGGAAGTGGAAGGCATCAATTTTTTTATTGTGCAGGATGAAAGTCTCTTCACATTCCAATAGTAATAATTAAAGTAAATGATCTAAATGTATTTTTATAGTCTGGGTGAGGCATAAGACAAAAAAATGTTCATCTAATTAAAAATTGTCAGGCCAACAATTCCCATTAATCTGATTAGTAGCCCAAACTGTCTGTCAGCAAATGTAAATTTGCACAACTGTGCACCCCTGTTTACGCAGATCCACCGATGCATGTTTACGTGGGCCATGGTCACGTGTTGTTTTTAATGGATTATATTCACAGAAGTGTTGTTCTGTGAAATCTGAAATCTTCTGGCGAATGATTGATAATGTAGATTTTTATTTTGTTTAGCAATAAAACATCAGTAAACAGCGCTAATCCACCTAGCCTGCTTTACTGAGCTGAAGTTTGTTTTCATGTCACTTTGGTTTATTTTTAAACAATGACAACTTGTGAAGCACTCCCTATATTGTTTACCATGCTTGTTACCATTATTGTTTAACATTTATATGTATTTATGTAAGTGTTATATCATCTTTGCTTCAAATTACAAAAAACTTATAATTACCGCTTGTGTGAGGCGTTTCTAATGCAGCGTCTATGGGACAGGACAGTAAATTAGACATTATTCTCTCCTCTCGCTGCCATCATCGGTCTCACACAATTTTAATCCTTTTTCTTGAAGTCTTTATAACACCATCATAGAGTTTATCTTTTATTATTTGAGCAAATAAGATTGTAAAAAAATTATTTGTTATATTCTCCCACTTACTGTGCTGCAAGTTTTCCCAACTATGACGACTTCTGCTACTGAAACACTCGGAAATCTGAAAAGGGTCTATTGCGTTTGTCAGACGAATGTTTTTTAACACTGACAGCCAATCACAATCCACCCTGCTGAAGAATAAACAGACTAAGCAGAATGAAATTGTGAAATTTACACAGCAAAAACTTCTCACCGACTCACTAAAAACAAAGTTTGCATCAAATACAGGATTTCTGTAGACCGAAACAGCCTGGTAATCTATGAATGGATCATTTGTCTATATGTACCCTACAGAATTCATCCCATCTGCTCTGCTAATGAACTCTGGAATTAAATGGCTAATTAATTTGTGCTTTTAAGCAGTTTCAAGTTCTAAAACATACGTCTTTGGGCGGATCTCAGCACTGTAGGGACCATTAAAACATGAATAATAAAACGCGATAGTTTTTACTTAAGAATTATTCTTTCAGATATATTTCAAATAGTTCATGTCTCCCATCCCTGCAGTTATAAACAAAGCAAGCTGTTAAAAAACGATTAGCCGCTTTGTATCATGATTCCTGATGTTCCCACGTCTGTCTCAACGGGAACATCAGTCAACAGACAACCCACAATCCCAACACTCCGAACAGGAAGCAGCACACAGCAAGACGATCAGAGCGTATTTATTAGGGGAATAATAAAGTCAAATTTATATTGACTTTTGTCTGACAACGGACACATTAAAAGACCATTAGCTAAAGCAGAAGAAATCCATCGTCCACCCAGAGAGGACTATGTTAATTAGCTTCGGGAGCAGCAGACTGGTTCTAAATCACTGTTGAAGTTTAAACTCGCTGAGATTTGGGAATTATTTTTTTTTAAAACCCCCCTGAAACAATCCTGCATCTGTTGGAACAACATAATACTCATTATATAACAGTTAAGGTCTGTACACGACAAGAGCCAAAACTGTAACTCATCATTCATCTACACCCAAAAGAAATTCTAATTTATTTTAATCTCCCGCCGCACTTGCATTCTGTCAAAATGTAAAGTTAGATGGATTATGATTGGCTGTCAATTATTTTGTTCTCGTTCTCTAATCTGTTTTGTTGAGCAATGTTTGTAGTTTTTAGTTATGTTTAATTCATTCATTCATTCATTTTCTTTTCGATCGCCACAGCAGAATGATCCGCCAACTTATCCAGCATTCGTTTTACACAGCGGATGCCCTTCCAGCCGCAACCCATCTCTGGGAAACATCCATACATTCTCATTCATACACATACACTATGGACAATTTAGCTTACCCAATTCACCAGTACCGCATGTCTTTGGACTTGTGGGGGAAACCGGAGCACCCGGAGAAAACCCACGCAACCACGGGGAGAACATGCAAACTCCACACAGAAATGCCAACTGATACAGCCGAGGCTCGAACCAGCGACCTTCTTGCTGTGAGGCGAACGTGCTACTCACTACGCCACCGTGGCGCCATGTTTAATTCATGCTTATTTTTTGTATATAGTGCTTTTACAATGTAGATTGTGTCAAAGCAGCTTAACATAGAAGTTCTAGTAAATTGAAACTGTGACAGTCCAGATTTCAGAGTTGAAGTTCAGTTTAGTTCAGTTCAGTGTGGTTTAATTTTCTACCATAAGATTAAGGCCCTGTTTACACTAGTGCATTTTAGTTTTAAAACGGCGTTTTAGCATGAAAACGATCCGCGTCCACACTAGCATTTCACCAAGCGTTTCTGAACATATCTCCGTCCACACTACTCCACCAAAAACGTATATCATGTGACCATTCGCGCACTCTGGGCATGCGTGTTAACGTATAAACAGGAAGCATGTGTCTCGCTCGGCATTCTAAATAGGGCTTCCGTCGCTTGAAATGCGAGTGATTAGCAAGTGCTCGAACAATAGCTTGCTTCTTGCGAATATATGCAGCTGTTGTAGTAAACGCTCCCATTTCTGTGGTCTTGTTGTTGTTTACAGTGAAGGCTGGTCTACCGTCTTCCGGTGGCGTTATAGTCATGTGATGGGGGCTTGACGAATAAGGGAAGGATACACAATCCCCCAAAAGCCCCAATCAAGTAGAGCAGTGGTTCTCAAACTGTGGTACGTGTACCAGTAGTGGTACTCAGGCTTACTTCTAGTGGTACGCGGAGGAGTCGATGAGTAATTAAAGTTAAAAAATGAACACACTTTTAACCCTTTGATGCGTACGATAACAGATGTGATCAGTGATTTTATTAGGCTAAATCTTTTATTTTATATTCAATTTTATAATGTTTGTTATGTATTCTTTCATTTGAAGCTATTTTCCTCCCTGTATTTGTAACGGTTGTTGGGGGCGTATGTCGTATCTTTATATCCCAATGTTGACAGGTATAGTTTAATCACCTGCTTTTCTGACACACAAAGCCTACTTTAATGCGCAGTAAGCAGGTCTAATTTCTAATTTCTCTGTTCAAACTATTTATAATGTTTAAAGTGTCAAATAAATAATAATAATCATAATAAATATTCATAATAATAAGAATCCGCTACGTTTTTGAACTGCGCAGGGCTGTAGCTGCTTAATTACGCCTACTATGCTACTGTATGTCAATACTGCTCCTTATGGTGGTACTTGGAGAGACAATTTTTTTCTGAGGTGGTACTGGGTTAAAAAAGTTTGAGGACCACTGAAGTAGAGAATCTCAGCAGCCACGCCTCCGTTTTCAGATGTCTCCGTTTGCCCCATCCACACTGAGACACAGCAGCAGTGTTTTAGAATGCCGTAGTGTGGACGGATGGCGTAACCGTAGCAAAATGTATGCATTTTAAAACGAAAACGCATTAGTGTAAAAGGGGGCTAAAATTCCGGCATCATTTACTCACCTTTTACTTGTTCCAAACCTTTGAACCTATTTTGAAGAAAGCTGAAAACCTGTAACCATTGACTTCCATTGTATTTTTTTTTCACTATGGAAGTCAATGGTGACAAGTTTTCAACTTTCTTCAAAACATCTTACTTTGTGTTCAGCAGAATAAGGAAATTTGAGGAGGGTGAGTAAATTTAATATTTGGGGTGAACTATCGCTTTAACACAGGGTGTCAGCTACAGCTACTGTCCTGCAGGCCTATACTTAAAACAGCACTCCTCTAGAACAGTTTACATCCAACACTTACTCTAAAATATTCAATCAAAGCATCACAAGCTAGAAATGTACTTTGCTTATCAGTAGACAAGGCAGGGGAGAGTTTAAATCATAGTGTACTGCTGCTGTTTTAGCTTTCCCCACTCAAGAGCATCAGAACAGAGGAGACAGAAACTGTGGATCAGCCCAAACACAAAGCAGCGGGATATCCCAGCATGCCTCTCCTGTGCGTTCCCACAATACTGTTTATCTAAGAGGTCCCTGGAGACTCCAAGGATTAATGCTATTCCTGTGTTTGCAGACTGCACACCTTCTATCTACTCTGCTAGACAGATGCTCTTTTACAACCTTGCAAAATAAAATACAGTTTAATGGTAGTAAATAGAATACCAAAAAATTTGACTTTTTTTTTTCATCAGGGGGGTTGAAGATGTGTCTTTTCTAAGTTTATTTTATTACACCACAATATTCACATATTTACACATTTTTAAAACATTTTTACACATACAGCCAAGCCTAAAATTATTCATAGCCCTGGCAAGTTCTAACTTAAAGGTGCTGTATTAAATTTTTTGACTATTCTAAAGCATAAAAATACCATAATATGTTTGCAGATATTTAAGAAACATGCTAAGTTTCAGGCTGTCAGGAAGCTGAACTCTCTCCCAGCTCTGCCACTTCTCCCCTCTCTCTCCCCACGCACCTTTGGACTCTGACACATATGAAAACTCTCACACATACATCTGCACCGGTCACTTTATGTAACATTGGACTGCTAGTTAGTCACATCATACTACCTCCCTATATATTATGACACTGTCACTTTATCATAATTATCATGTTAACAAGCATTTTGCACTACAGTATATACTGTTTTACATTGTACTGTATTTTTCTGCGCCATGTACGGTTTTATATCTGGACAACTCTGGTTTGCACTCATTGCAATATGCCTTTAAGTGTAATTGTATTGTTTACAAATTTCTGTTTTTTACTTATATTTCTAAATGACATTTTATGTATAATTGTATTTATTAATTGTAATTTCTTTCTAATATTCTACTTTTTGTATTAATATTATATGTTAGGCACCTAGGGTCTGAGAGTAACAAAATTTCGATTCTCTGTATGTCCTGTACATGTGGTTGAATTGACAAAGCGGCTTTTGACTTTGACTAAGTGAACATTCTTGTTTATCTGAAAAGCAGTGCTGAAGTCTGATATTCTGTGGTGAAAATGTGCTGTATGTGTTGGAACGTCTGTCTTTGTTTCGTTTATTTAACCCGCCCAATGCCAGCTTAGCAAATCATATTATAGTACTCCGGGTTGCCTTGGTAGAAAACAGTATATTTGATTCATTCAGTCAGGAAGGCTCTCAAAGTGTGCGTCCATGACCTAAATGTGACCTCTGGTGGACAGTAACAGACTCCGAAATGAGACGCAGATTCAGAGTTCCACATGAGGTGGTAATTAATTGGCAAATGATATAACGATTATAAACGTAAACAATAGATGAGCAGGTTACATTGTATCCCCGTGTCCTAACAACGCAATTGTGACAAGATTTGCAGTGATGAGCAATTTGGCTGTTTGCACCAGATGAAACACAACAGAAATTTAAATACAGCCATTCAGAAGCACAGAATAGTGCACTCACTGCACTCCAACAACATGGTTAGGTTTACAAACTAATTAATACATATTAAACCTCTTTAACATCATTAAATGTACATGCTGAACCACTGATATGTGTTGGCTTGCACTGAGTCACAGTTCTAAAGTTCATTTTCAAACAGTTTCATGACCTGAGGTGAACTATCTGCTGCTGCTTTCAGTATTATAGCAATAAATATCATGTAAAATGGCAGTCAAACTCACATTGTTAGCATTTAACACTGAATAAAGCACATGAGGTTTACCTGAGGTGATCATTGTCATAGTTTTTCAGCTGCAAGAAATAGAGGCCATTTCTAAAATATCAATTTCAGGTGTTGATTAGAACAAAAACTGATTTTAATATGGAAAATATTCCTTCTATCATGTGTCGTTGCTTTTAGTTAGAACAGCTTAAACCAGCCTTAAATCAACTTTTAGGCTCGACAGTCAGGCACACTGCTGTTGGTGTCTTCAATCTGGCAACCTGCACTTGCGTGTGTTTTGAACTGGGAGTGCAATACCTAGTTCAACCGCTGGGTGTCAAACAAAATGTTGCGTGATACTTTTACTGGCTTACATAAATAAACAATACTTGAAGAACAGTTGTTAAGTACAGAAGTATCAGCATGAGCGTTTGACCCAAGTTACTAAAAAATTAAAAGTCCTTCAGCATACCTCTACATATATCCTATTTTAAAAATTCACCGTGTTTCTGTATGACTGTCTGACCCTCTGGCAAGAAAATAAAATCATCATTAAATATAATCAGACATGTTTGTCTCTTATTCAGTGAGGGGATTTTAAAACTGCCACAACACAGACAAATCGGCAGCTTAAATCTTTACACTAGTTCATGTGTAAGTGCTGAAATAGTACATGACACTTTCTAGATTGATCAGAAATCAAGTACAGGCATGAAAATTCACCAGCATCTTTTATTTACAATAAAACAAATGCAAAACTCTTTCTTGCATATACTGTATGTTACTCTTATATATCATTTGCATTTTCTGCATAAGCCGTTGCACAGACTCTTTTTGCAGGTATTTTCCATAATAAAAGTCTTATTTAATGCATAGAAAAATGGGAGGGCACACACACAAAACACATGCACACGCCAAACACACCACATACGTTATTAGACTCCCATCTATAATCAGTTTTGGCAGAGTTAAATAATCTAGTGCTAAATACTTATATTAACTTAAGGGGGTATAAATATAATTTAAGGCCCAAACTTAATGCACCCCACATGAAAATAAACTTTGTTGAATCAAAGAGTTTAAGATTAAAATTCTGCCATTCAGAAAACCATTTAGTTAACAGAAGCTCATTGAGAAACAAAGAAAAGAGAGATAAACGACCTATTTCATTCAATGTAAACTACGGTAAAGCTGCGCTAAACAGTTCACTCGAGCAAATTCAAGGCAAAATACATGTCATCAAAGCAGACACATAGCCTAACCAAACAAAATAAACATACATTAGATATAAAGACTCTTATTCATTTTCATAATATGTCACTTCATTTTCTTGGAGTTGTCGATGGATCGAGATCTAAATAAATACATGTGCCACAAGGCTGCAGAGAAAATAGTCTAAAACACATTGATCTTCAGTACCATTGTAGACTAATGTGAACGAGTCTGATGTGAGTGTGAGTCAGTACTAGAGTAAATGAGAGGTAAACCGAGGCACTTTTCAGTGCGTGTGAGCAGCAGATCAGATCTACGCGACGCTTTCCGAAGGTTGGTCATCGCCATTACTGTCTTTAAGGATAGATCTTCCAGTTTGTGTAGTGTCTTCATCTGGTCCAGTGTTGTCGTCTTCATTTTGCACTGAGTGTGGTCTGTAGAGAGGAGGGCTGGGAGACAAAGACAAAAGAGATTTTTTAGAATAAGAAACTGAGCAGAGGGTGTGGAGAATGTTATAATCACACCTTCAGTGCAGACCTGTGCTTTGTGAGGGGTCAAACGTGCAAAATGGCATGTACAAAGTAGAAGGACCCTATCACACACCCGGCTCAATAAGGCTATAGGGTTGGGCGATGTCGACTAATTTGGCATCGTATGATGTCTAATGTAAAACATGGCGATGGACAATGGCATCATCATCATAGGCTGCGGTGAATTAATTACTTTTAAATAATTAATTAATTCATAACAAATTAATTACTTGTAGCCTACCGTTTCAACTATCTGACCCGCATGGTCTTTATTTTACCCATAACCAAATTATAAATAAATAGATAAGTTACAAACAAATTACCACCTGTCAATGACTTTTTCTGCAGGACTCTGGCATGAATAGATAAGGTGATCTTTGTCGTTATAATGGCGTCGACAAACTTGGTTGGTAAAAAAGGTGCAACACCAACAGGAACAAATCAACAGTATCTGAGGTTTACGCTAACATTACTAAGTACAAGCGTGAAAGCGAAAGATTGGAGCAGTGTACTGACGCTGTGACACGTTACCTGATAAATTCAAAAGACAGAAAAGTCGTTAGATAGAGACAAGATTAAATAAATATCACGTTTAACGCAATCCAGCAGTACATCCTTGATAAACTGTCCAATGTGCACTGCTCTCTGGAGCTCAGACTAGCGCATGACAATGTGTGTGGCTGTGTTTGTGTATGTATGTGTGGTCACATCATGTGCGTTTTCAGCGGTTTCAGAAATGCTAGATGAATCTCTGATGTAGATCATTTTCATTCTAAAATTCCATTTTAAAACTAAGCTGTGTGGAAACGGGGCTTGAGTGTGTATTTTTCACGAGTGGGTTTGTGACGGTGGCTTGGCATCATGATGTCTACCGGCCATCGGCTATCGACCCAACCCTATAAGGCAAAGTTTAGTGCGATTTGTTGCTATTTTCAGACCAGCGCAACTGTAATTTACTAGTTTTACACCACGTTGTTTAAAAAGCAAATCCCTTTGTGCCGCTTTGCGGATTCATGGGTGTGCTGGTCTAAAAAGGAGGTGTGTTAAGGCGCATCATTGGCGCGTTGCTATTTTGAGGAGCTAACATAGACTGCGGCACTGACCAACTAAAAGTCCAGCGCAAAGCGTGTTAGTTATGTACCTATGTGGGTCCAAACGCTTACACATTGCTTAACACACACAGGATGTACAGCAATACACAAATATCTTTACATATGAAAAAAAAATTAAAGGATTAAAATGTTACAAAAAAGATTATTTTCTACATAAATATAAAAACCACTGCCTCCATCCCTCATCTCAGGGGGCTTTTTTCAGTTTATGACAATCTGCATTTGTGTAATGTTATTATTATTAGCAGTGTTATTTATTATATGCATATTTACATTTGTTTTAATAAAAACAAGTTTAGATTTGTCCACCTGTCGGGTTTTGGAGATGTCTGCATCATCATATGGGGCGTTTGGATATAATTTTTTTGACCACACTTCGTTATTATTGTTCATTGATTAGTTTGCTGGTAATTAGAAAGGAATTTAGAAATAATTTGGAAACAAATCTTTGTGATTAACAAACGAAATTTAATATGTAGGCTAATAGATGTCGTCAGTGGAGTGAGTACAACACCGTTTCCTTATCCACAAAAGTAGAGGAGTAAAGAGTAAAAGTAAAGAGAAAGTAAAGAGGCCGAATAGAGGAAGCTCGTTCTTTATCCTCGCGCTGCAGACGGTCTGTTTAACTTGTGAAGCGTTCAGTTTTTCCACTCATAAAGTTCGCAATTAAAATAGCAAATGAGCCATGGCGTGACACAACTGACTCTTAAAGGAAATGGGAGATGAGACTGATTGGTTTAATGCACGTAATGCTCAAAACACACCCATGACTCATTGAAAGAATAAGCACAACCCTGTTAGACCATGCGTTTTTTCCATCCTTAAAATAGCAAAGGTGGATTCGGACACGCCCTTAATGCTTTTGCGACTTTAGACTGTGCACCTAGATTGCTAAAATAGAGCATGTAGTTTCAAAAATGTCACCAGCTACACTGTTTCCATCCAGCTATTTTTATGTGCGTTTTAGAATATCGCATATAAAATGTTTAATAGGCACGCCAAGATGCATATAAATTTTGAATTACACATTAAAAATGTATGCACAAAACTGAGTAGGATCAACTTTTTATCCAATAAGAAAAAAGGTGAATAGACTATGTTTGAAACGCATTTACTAGATAAATTTCAGCTTGCACATTAAAAAAAGTTATGTGGTGATGTTTTAACAAATCATGTGGTAACAAAAATGGACACGATGAGGAGGCATTAAGGAATAAACTGACCATATTGCATACAGTATCATTAGAAATGTTGTTTTGGTCACACAAAAATCACTCAGCCGAAGCATGTCATCAGAGTGGTTCAGTATTATTACCTCCAGAACTGTCTTGAGTCTCTGTGGTGACAAAGAGTTTCATTGCATTTTGTCTTCATCTACTGAGGAGCAAGTAATTTATTATTAAAGAAAAAATGACCAATTGCTTCTCCATCTGCATCTAATTCAATTCTCTTTTTGATATTTGGCACCACTTATTCAGGAAGTGATGATTTGGTTCCCTCAGACTAACTGGATGGATAGATGATTTATTCGCAAATATTCTGTATGGTAACTTAGCTACTGTTTGTGATTTAAAGGCCTGCTGAATTATTAGTTTAATGTAAAGTGAAGATATTGGTCCTCTGCTTTTGAACCAACTAAGTGCGCACACACAAACACATACACACACAAACACACCCTGTGAGCACAGAAGAGCAAGTGCACATCAGTTGGGTATCGAAGATTAGAGAGAGTCCTGTTTATTCATTGCCCCATCTTCAATTTCTGTCGGGACTAGGAATCGTACCTGCAACCTATGATTACAAGTCCAACTCCCTAATGATTAGGTCTCAACTCCCCAGAGTTAAATTCAATGTCTCAATATCTATGCAATGTCTCTAAAGCTCTGCGTACAGTCACATTGGCTTACTGGGTTTTCCTTAAATACCCTTAACTTGTCCTGGAAAAACATCCTATCACACAAGAAAAAAGTACTGACCCAGTCCCTTTAGCTATCCTTTCTTGTTAATGTCCCTACCTATAGTATCACTACCTATAGTATCAAAAATTGAATTATTAAATGGTTTATAATGATAGGTTCACAATAACCTTCAAGCTCATTCTCAGGTAGCAATGGTCTGTGGAATTTTACAGCCAAAATCCAGTCATTCCACTAGGAATATTCACTGTCTGGAGTATAACGCAAATGCACAGGGTCTGTAAGCTCTCGATATGGATCATTTAGCTACTTACATATACCCTTTAGATACAAAAGTGTACCATTTGAATGGCTACCGTCTCACTGACAATTGGGCTGCTACAGATGAGAATGTAAGCATAACATCCTGCAAACATTTGAATGATGGAATACTAGTTCAGAACCAACAAGGAACATCTTACTTGGAGAATCAGTGCAAGCATTTGCGTATTAGTAGAAGCCACACTTTAAATTTGTCATTGTTGTTGTTGTACACTCCAAACCATGCTCAGGTGACAGTATCAAGACATGCTTTTCTATTAAACAACATGATTCGATTTCATCTGAGGTTGTTGTGCACTTAAAGTTTAACAAAGCAGAACACATCATGCACTTCGAGAAAGGCTTCTTGACAGCATCAATCCTCAGCCTTTCTCATTCGAGGGTCACCTGTTAATGATCCTTATTCACTGTCAGGCTTGTAGAGATACTTCATGACCAAGCTGTCCACCTTCTTCTTCTGTTTCTTAACTTCTTTTTTGCTGGTTGGTCGCTCTTCAACAGGACTCTCCGGATCACCATCAGAGGCTTTCTGGTTTGGTGTCCTCTTCACACTGTTTGAGCTGCGGTATGAAACAGTTGATGCAGAGCTCGAAGATGATGATTCAGATTCAGATTCTGACTTGGACGATCCTGATTCTTTCTTCCTAGAGTTTCTGGACCCTCTCTTATCTTTCCGTTTTGAATGCCTCCTAGAATGACCCTCGTTGGAGGAGCTGTCAGATTCAGAGCGCCTGCTCTTCTTCTTGTTCTTCCTCCTGCTGCTCTTGGAGCTGAAGGAACTCAAAGAACTTCCAGAACGTCCAGAATCTAAAGCAGAACGTGTAAGGCCCAGATCTTTATCATCCTTATCTTGCAATAAACTCTTAGTGCCCTTCCTGTCTTCATCCTCTCCTGCACCCCCACCTCCCTCCAATTCTTCGTCGGAGTCTTCTAAACTGCGACGTTTGAATTTGATTGGTTTGAAGCTCAGGACTTCATTTATAGCTTTTTCCAGATCGGGGTCCAGATAGTTCCGGTGACTCACAGGTTTAATATCAGAGGCATCCATTGGGCTCTCAGAGGAGCGTATCTGGGCAGGAGTAGACAGACTCCGTCCTTGAGAACGTGGACTGTATGCAGCCACACTCACCGAGTCAACATCATCATCCTCATCAACATCATCGTTTTTCAAGCGGACCCCAAATTCACTAAGCCTAGTGCTGCGTGCCAGCGAGATTCGAGAGCCTACGCTAGTACTTCCAGGGCTACGGCTTCTAGAGCGTTGCCTATGACTGGTGCTCGCTGACCCATAATCGCTACGGCTGTCATCCACCCAAGAGGTACTACGACGCAAGCTGAAGCTGCTCATCCCAGAGCGAGCATCTTCATCTTCCTCAATCCCACGCCGGGTAGAAGCTCGGCTAGGGGCCACCGAAGACACCATGGACTCCTTGTCAAATTCCGGACTACTCTTGGTCCAGCGACGATCAAGGCCCTTCCTGGCCCTAATGGCAGCCTCCGAGTAAGCCTGGGAGATCACCGAACCTCTGTCATCCAGGTCATCTCCAGGCCTGTCTGCGGATTTCTTTTTAGCTTTGCGCAGTGACAATCGGTCTGGCATATCCGGCTGCTCCCGTAGGGCACTGAAGAGAGAGGTTTCATCCCCTGCACCTCCGTTCCAGTCCTTCTGATGTGCACGTTTCCTGTAGCTAAGCGAACTCATCACAGACACCGAACGGCTCTCATCTGAGTCTTTTTTAATATCCTCCTTCCCCTCCTTTCCCTCCTTCCCTTCTTTTACATCTTTCACATCTGCATTAGCAGCATTGGGGTGTCTAAGATGGACAGAAAACACATTAAAAACAGCAGAACTGCAGATGATCTGTGAATGAAACAGGATGATACCCATGACAGAGATAAACATGAATTGAAAGAACCAAGAGATTTGAGAGGTAATTTAGGAGCATATTTTACACCAAGCCCAGGAATAAACGTAAAGGGATTAAACCCCTAATGGCAGTTACGTAACAGGCCTGTACTAATACTACTGAGGATCAGAACAGTAGCAGCAGCTCTCAGTGTGAGAGTTGTGAATCTAAAAGTCATCAAGCGCTGTCTTCAGCTACTTATTTCCTCTCCCAGATGGAGAAGACATGTAAGTCTTGGCGGGTACTTTGGTAAAGCACATCAATAGTGCCTAAATATTTGAATCCTGTAAATTTATCTACAAAACCTACATCTGCGATCATCTCAGCAAAGAAAGGCAGGATCATTATTGTCATAAAAATGTTTATTCCTCAAGGTTTGCTCATTTAAAAAAAAAAAAAAAAATTCTATGGTATTTCACACAGAACAGTTTATTTTTCCCGTTGACTTCTGCATCTGATGTATGTCATGTTGTTCTGAAAATGCAAAGGTCAAGTAAAAAGAAGTTCGAAGTTAAAGGGTTAGTTTAGCCAAAAATGAAAACTATGTTATTAATTTCTCACTCATGGTGTTCCAATCTCATGGAGCTTCATTTCTCTTCATTCATTCATTCATTCATTCATTCATTCATTCTTTCATTTATTCATTAATTTTCCTTTGGCTAAGTTCCTTTATTTATCAGGGTTCGCCACAGCGGAATGAACCACCAACCTATCCAGCATGTGTTTTACACATGCCCTTCTAGCTGCAACCCAGTTCTGAGAAACATCCATACACACTCATTCACACACATACACTCATACACAGTGCTTGGACTGTGGGGAAAACTGGAGCACCCAGAGGAAACCCACGCGAATACGGGGAGAACATGCAAACTCCTGTGAGGCAACAGTGCTAACCACTGAGCCACCACATCCCCCTTTGTTCATCTTCAAAACACATTAATATATTTTAGATGTAATCTGAGTGCTCTTTCAACCTCTATAGACAGCAATGATACAGAGACATTCAAAGTCCAGAAATGGAACAAAAAACAAAGCTCCAAATCACTTTTCTGTACCAAAAAATAGTAAAAACTTTTTCGCATTTTTCGCAATGTGTTTCACATCAGATTAGAAAATGTCTTCTCTAAGTGGGATGTGACACTTTCATGATGCGCTCTTGACTCTAATGGCAACACATCATATTACCTATAGTAAACATGCATCCTGATGACCTTACAAAGCAGAGAAAACATAGATAAACAAAGTTTTTGGTTCCTTTTCTGGGCTTTTCTTGCACGTTACATTACAGTTGATGATAAATAGCTCCGATTTTATCTAAAATATCTTAATTTGTGTTCTGGTGTCATCTCAGAGGATTGAAATGACATTTTAGGTGAACTAACCATTTAAAGAAAAGAGTTCCCTCATGATAAGGGCCAGACGGAATCTGCGGACAGTTTTTAGCTATATTTTGAGTATTTTGTTAAAAATCTGCAGATTTATGCGGAATTATTTTGGGAGTATCATAACTAAAATCTTTATATATGGAATAAAAAGTAATACCTTTTTAACTTTTAATTAATGTTTACAATGCAAATCTAATTAGATCCACTTTATTTGATAAACAAAGCAAGTCTCTCTAATAAAATCTCTACTAAAAGACATAAAATGTTACTTTACAAACTGTATTGTAAATAAATCATATGAATATTTTCATATTAGTCAATAATATTACTGAAATTAATTTGAAAACTGAATAAATATACATTTACACACATTTACACAAGTAAATAAACAGAATCAATGATGGGCTAAAAATCTGCAGAAATCTGCGCACGCAGATTCGGTGTGGCCCTACTCATGGTCTAGACTGTAGTAGCCATGGGACGATAACCATTTTTAAGGTATACCGTGGTTTGGAAAAGTCAAGGTTTTAAAACCACCAAGGTTTTTTGCTATACCATTCCTACGGTATATGTAAGATTTATTTTTATTTACCTTTTTGTTATTGTTTTTTAGGACAAAAGTATCATATCTCCAGCAGAAAAGATATCCAAAAATACCATTTTAAATTGTAAAGAAATCGTAAAGACAGCAGAAGTCAATGATTCAGCCTGACATGTTTACTGCTCCAAAATATTATAAATGTTTCTCAAAATAAAATATATTGTGTCCAAAAGGGAAAAAAGCTTTTGTTTTTTATTCAGACATTTAAAAAGAATTTATTTTAGAGCCTGTGAAACCCGTGAAACCATGATATTTTTATCCAAGGTTATCATACAGTCAGAATGTTATACCAGCCCATGCCTAGTCTGTAGTTATTATAGGCCTTATAAAATAATCCCAGTCGTTAAAATAATGAGCTTCCACACTGACCTGGTGGTTTTCAGGGAGCCTTCATCTGAGAGCGTCTTAGTGGATCCTTTGCTCTTTGAAAGCAATGACTTCACCCCATCCACCCGGTCCTCCACCTCAGAGTCCATATCCGATTCATCTCCACTGCCAACAAGAGAGGCTCAATCAGATACAGCAGCTGACATAAAGGTCATTTTTGGCCGGTCAAGACAAGTAAGAGTTATGATGCTTCAGTCAGTTGTTAGTGCCACAAGAACAAGTGCTTTCAATAAAAATAAATCTGAGAAAGGAAATGATTGCACTCTCTTCCCAGAACAAATAACTCCATTTTTTGACACTGAGGAAGTGAAAAACCCTTCATATATTTTAATGTCACATCTCTCACTGCTATCTCTCAGTGGAGATGTGCAGATGCAATTGCAAATGTTATGAGATACTATTACCGTACTTGTATAAATTAGATTATAAAATTATACACAAAAGCTGACACAAACACATACAGTACAGTATAAAATACAGTTCAAGTCAAAATTAGCCCTCCTGATTTATTTTATTTTTTTCCAAATATTTCCTAAATAATGTTTAACATGGAATTTGGAAATTTTAACATGGAACATGGAATTTTTCACACTATTTCCTATAATATATTTTTTTCTGGAGAAAGTCTTCTTTGTTTTATTTTGGCTAGAATAAAAGCAGTTTTTAATTTTAAAACCTACAGTTTTAAGGTCACTATTACAGTATTACAGTAAGCACTATTTTTTTTTCGATTTGTCTACAGACCAGACCATCTTTATACAATGACTTGCCTAATTACCCTAACCTGCCTAATTAACCCAGTTAAGCCTTTAAATTGCACTTTAAGCTGAATACTAGTGTCTATCTAGTAAATATCTTATAAAATATCATGCACTGTCATCATGGCAATGATAATTAATTAACTAATAAAACTATTATTGTTAGAAATGTACGGTGGCCGAGAGAGCTTAACGTACTGCAATTTAAGAAAACACAAGCAACTACTGTACAAAAAACGCCAGCAAACTGAGAGAAGATCTTCACCTGTTGAATGAATAAATGAATGAATGAATTGATTTATTTAACAGGGACATGCACAAAAATTACATTTAACCTCAAAAAGGAAAGATGCATTGTGCCAGGTTGTAGCAGGATTTCTATTTTCCACCTGCAGTCCCAGGACAGGTAAAAATTAAAACAATAATCAATTAATTAAAAAGTCACACATAATCATATATAAGCTAAACACTCACAAATCAAAAGCATCTCCCTTAGTCTGTACAAATTTGATTTGACAAACACCACCTCCTATTCAGGTGTGAAAACAGCTTATAATTTGTACAAGTGATTATTTCTGTTGGGAGAGAATTCCATAGATTTGTGGCTTTTATTAAAAAAAAAAAAAGGAGATTGACCAAAAGAGGTTGGACAGCACATGTGCTGCAAATTCTCACAACACAAACTCATTTTTAAAAAACATGCGGCATTTTCTTACAATGCAAACAAATAAATGAAACACGCTGGATTTTCTCACAATGCAAACTATTGATGAAAACACGCTGCATTTTCTCACAACACTTTCAAATAGCACGGCACACAACAGAAATGTTTCAATAGGACCCTAAAACATGACAGACCTGGCTATTTACTGTAGGTTATGGTTATTAAGGCTAATAGAATACAAAAGACAAGAGAATCAGCGTGATAAAATAAACAAACGAAAAAACTCCTTTCAAAGATCACCTACAACTACACAGCGGCATCTGTCATGTTTTTGGGGTCCACTTGAAACGTTTCCATTGTGTTCCGATTTTGTGAAGTGTTGTGAGAAAATGCAGCGCGTTTTATTCATTTGTTTGCATTATGTGATAATGTAGTGTGTTTTTTAATTCAATTCAATTCACCTTTATTTGTATAGCGCTTTTACAATGTAGATTGTGTCAAAGCAGCTTCACATACTTTAGAAGGTTATAGTAAATTGAAACAGTGTCAGTCCAGTTTTCAGTGTTGGAGTTCAGTTCAGTTCAGTGTGGTTCAATATTCACTACTGAGAGTCCAAACACTCAAGAGTAATCCATCGATGCGCAGCTCTACAAGTCCCGAACCATGCAAGCCAGAGGCGGCAGTGGTGAGGAAAAAACTTCACCAATTGGCGAAAGTGAAGGATTAAAAACCCTCGAGAGAAACAAGGCTCAATTGGACACGACCATTTGTCCTATGGCCAGATGTCCAGGCTGGATTAATGTGTATGCGTTCATGTGTATGCTGTCAAATGGATGAAGATTTATTCGTTCATTCTCCTTCTACTTGGTCCCTTTATTAATTAGGGGTCACCACAGCGGAATGAACCACCAACTTATCCAGCATATGTTTTACGCAGCGGATGCCCTTACAGCTGCAACCCATCACTGGGAAGCACCCATACACACTCATTCACACACACTTACAATTTAACTTACCTAATTCACCTGTACCACGTGTCTTTGAACTTTGAAACCAGAGCACCCGGAGGAAACCCACGCCAACACGGGGAGAACATGCAAACTCCTCACAGAAAAGCCAACAGACCCAGCTGAGGCTCGAGCCAGCAACCTTCTTGCTGTGAGGCGAACGTGCTACCCACTGCGCCACCGTGACGCCACAGATTAAAGTCTTTTCATATTTTGCTGGTGTTTTTGTAATTGCACGTGTTTTCTTGCAGCACGTTAAGGTCTCTTGGCCACCGTAGAAATGTTGAAAATAACTCTTCTTTCTGTTAAAAAGAAACTGGGGAAAAATTTTCAGGAGGGCTAATAGTTCTGACTTCAACATATATACATACGTATACATAACACAAGTAAAAATATGAATACACGCATAAACTCACAATCAGTGCAGTGCTTTTAGGCTTCAGCTGCTTCTGGAGCATTTCAACTTATCAACACACAATTTAAAGATTAAGCACACACTCACAGCTCACACTCAGACTCTAATCGACCGTGACAATCTGCTTCTATTGGCTGCATATCACAGTTCCACCCAATTACAGCAAATCAACCAAATGCTGCAGATTCCCCCTTCCTGAGTCCAAGACTTTACACTTGCACAACAACACAGATGAGCAAATAACTACGTGCTAAACAGCAGAAAAACACACCAGGAATTCATAGAGTGCCTGGAAAACTAAAATTTGCTCTTCCTTTTTTTTCAAAACAGACAGAATAACAATTTAATCCGCCCAGTGGGATTCACGCTGTGTTGGCTGGTTTGGTTGGATTAAAACAAACACTGGTGTGATTACACTGTTGTCGGGTTTATTTAAATAAGAATAAATGCTGCCATCCGAAACTTGGTGCACATCAAGAGCCCTTGAGACCACATACAATGAGAGCGTTCAGTCCAGCACATTACTGTAGCATTGTGCAATTTAGTATCTTTGAATTAAACTTTTATATCTTTAAACGACAGTGTGAACTCTAACACCAAGACAACATTTTGAGCCGATTTGAAAGTTAATGAGCTCACTTACTTACGAACAGGGTCCGAATTATACATTGACGATCAGGGAGGTCAAGTTTTCTGATTATGTTCCACAATATGCCTTAGTGAGCCAAATTTATATTCATTCATTCATTCATTCATTCATTCATTCATTCATTCAGTCATTCATTTATTTTCTCTTTGGCTTTATCAATCTGGGGTCGCCACAGCAGAATGAACTGCCAACTTATCCAGCATGTTTTACGCAGCAGATGCCTTTGCAGCTACAACCCATCACTGGGAAACATCCATACACACTCATTCACACACATACAGACAATTAAGCTTACTCAATTCACCTACACCACATGTCTGTCTGCTAACCACTGCGCCACCGTGACGCCCCCAAACTTGCTATAATGTTTTCAGTGTTTTGAGGGATATGGAGTGGTTTTCAATGACATTTGTGATATTAAATATACAGTGTGCATTCCTGCACCTATTAATGGATGACCATGAAAAAACAAGCCATGCATCTAGTTTTACGGACACCTACAAATGCCTATTTTACAAAGAAACATGTTTTGTGAACACTTTATGCTGTCTGTTGGTGCTCTTGATTTGCAAGTTGAATTAATATTTTTTGGTGCAAACATGCATTTACAATGGTATGAGCCATTATAGGGATGGTCAAATGCATATTTAAGTTATCTATTACTATTATTATTATTATTATTAATTATTATTTTTTAAGGGTTTTTGCCTTTATTAGATAGGACAGTAGAGAGAATTGACAGGAAAGCATGGGAAGCAGAGAGAGGGGTAGGGTCGGCATAGGACCACGAGGCGGAATCGAACTCAGGTCTCCGTGAACACCGCACACGACGCACTAACCACTACACCACTGGCGCCCACAAGTTATCTATTATTTTTAATTACTACTATTATTTAAGATACAGAACAGAGGAAACTATATCTTAACTATTAAAGGGCTGAACCCCAAGCCCCCTCTCCCCATACATCTTGTTTTGATGTACTGTAATCAGTGGGTATCAAGCGTTAATTAGAGGGGTCAGACCCCCCAAACCCCACTGTAATTCACACCCTGCTTATGAACTTATGAAAAACACATCTCGCATACAAATTTCCAGTATCTAGCTTGCTATATATTCTGGATCAGTCGGCCGACTGAACCCCACATGGGGTCAGATATAGGGATGAGCTACAGCAGATGAGAAAGCAAATCTGGATATGGTGCTTTAGCACTCAACAGAAACGTCCATGATTGGCCAGAATGGTCATCGATGCACTGGTTTCACCCTGTTTACACAGAGAGTAACATGAAACATGAACACAAGAGTATATGAAAGTCATGATTTCTCATTTGTTGTTTTTATGACAGCTTAGATAATATGTCTACAAGATTCCCAACTCTTCTGAGAGGATACAAGCTTCTCTGACTTTTCTGACATTTCCATTATCAACTTAATTCATTCATTCATTCATTTTCAGCTTAATCCTTTTATTAAGGAGGGGTTGCCACAGCGGAATGAACCGTTAACTTATCCAGCATATGTTTTTTTATGCAGCGGATGCCCTTCGAGCTGCAACCTAACACTGAGAAACGCCTATACAGTACACTCTTACATTCACTCACATACACTACGGCCAATTTAGCTTATTCAATTCACCTATAGCGCATGTCTTTGGACTTGTGGGAGAAACCATTACTAGAGCACCCTGAGGAAACCCACGGCAACACAGGGAGAACATGCAAACTCCACACAGAAACAGCAACTGACAGAGCCTACCCACCGCACCCTCGTGGTGCCCCATTACCAACTTTACAATTGTAAATGTTTTAAAAATCATTTCATAACTATTGTAGTAACAGAGAATAATTTCTAGCTGATTGAATATTTTAGAGCTGAGCATAACTACAAACAGTCCGATTCAATTAGCTTTTTTTTTGCTTTAGATATCTTCATGTTCTCCATGACTTTGCCTGTATAAATGTTTCTAATGATGTTAATGGTTGGTGTTAATGAAAAATCAGATGAACGACACACAGTGATGATGTTAAACATGTTAAAAACACGGCACATGCTCATGATGATAACAGAAAAATGCTGCTGTATTATCAAATTCATTGTCACATGCTCTTACGATAAATATAATGACAAACTCAACCAACGACAAAGACCATTTAGTGTTCTCACGTTTTGTTCTTTCTTTTCTGATACTTTGTCACCATGTCTTGTAAACTGCCAAAAATAGAATAAACACAAAAATAAAGGAGAAAAGAGAAAACGAGTTAACAGCGGATTGATCTAAAAACAAAAATCTGGCAGGAAAAATGAAAAGCAAAATACTTTGTAAACGAAAGTAGCATGCAGTGTTCATCCTGATCAACTTTAGAGAGATGTTGCAATGGGAACAGTGACAGGATGCTAAACCTCATACCTGTTGATGAGGTCATCATCATCATCCGTCTCCATTTCGTCCTCCATAGCGGCCTGAAGGTCTCCAATCCTCTTAAAGGCCAACTTCAGATCCGCCTGTAAGCTCTGATTGGCTGCTTCCAGACTTTCGATATCCATCTCCTGTTGAAGGTCCAATCAATCAGCGTTATGGAAAATGACCACAGTATTTCTACATTACCTTACTAGACCTGGATATGGCTACTTCGCAAGAACTACATCAGTTTTCATCAAACGTAAAAAATATTGTGGAAATTTCTCTTTGTTATAGATGCAACAACAGGGGTTTGTATCCTGTGTCCAGCAGGTGGCGCTCTCAAACTCACCAGCTCATGTTTTTTGCGACTGGCTTCTGCTTCTTTCTTAGACAGCTCAGTCATCTCCTCCTTTATATCCCGGATCTGCCTCTGCAATCGCTTGTTCTGGTCTTTCTCCCGGTTTTCGCAGCCCACTCGCTGGTCTCGTTCCTCAGTCATCTTCTCCAGGTTCTCCTTCAGCCGGGTTACAAGAGACTGGAGAGACGGAAAAGCCACAGATGAACGTTCACACCAAGACCGACTGACACACTATGGAAGTTCACCAAATCATTTGTGGCCACTGGTGGCGTTGATTTAGCCATAGATATACAGTATATGCATAGATGCTACTTAAGCAGCTTCTTCGATGGGCGGCTATACATAATCATACTCGTTCGCATGTATAAATATATCTGCAAAAAGATAAAAAATATATATTTTCACTAAAATGTTAGTTCACCCAAAAATCACCAAAAATGACCAATTACCATCACCACGCTTCAAACCACTGAAATTAAAGTATTTTGGATGAAATCCAAGAGCTCCCTCATCCTCCATAGACAGCAATGGTCCTGACTCTTTCAAAATCCAGAAAGTCTGAATATTATGTAGCTGTGATAATACCTTTGTGTGCACAAAAAAAAAAAAAACTTTTCTCTAAATTTTTTTCCTCAGTGTCAGTATATTGTGCACATTCAAGGGCACATTGTGCACATACACTGCATGCAACAAAGCTCTCTTAGTTAGAACCATAGACTGTAAAAGATATCAACCAATCTGTGACGTCACCCATAGGTTTCTGAAGAGCACAAATGATCGTTGCCAATCGTTGCCATTTTGTTCATGCGTCATCACACCGGCTGGGGCTGACCAAAAAAGGGCAGAGGCGGGGCGTCATTGGAGCTACAAAAACCTGTTAGCGTTTTGCTCAGACTGGCTTTTCTTTGGGGAAAAAGGCTTAATACTTCATTACCTGTGACTCGTTTGTGTTCCGACCACATGTGCTTGGTTATGTACTATATCAATAAAGTGTTAAGTCTTTTAAAAAACACTGTTGTAATGCATTGAACCACTGAGCTTTGTTTTTATGGTGTTTTTCCAAAGGAGGAATAACTCCCAAATATTTCAAATATAGTCTGTATTAGTAAATGCAAAGATTACTGTTCTATTGCCTGCTACAGCTAATCAATCTGTCAGATTCTGAAGTGCATTACAGTTTTAAAGAGAATTATAAATGATAAATTATTTTAAATAAAAAAAGTTTAGGAAATAATTCTAAAAGGGAGTTAACTGCGTAAAGCCACATAAAACAAAAAAATACGATGTATATGCCGAGTTCAGGCAGAATGACATGACAGCAACCAGCGAGACCTAGCTGTCACTGAAGTGGCCATGCCCTTAATTATGCAAACTTAATATAGCTTAATAAAAACTAAACTAGTTGTCATGAAGGTTAATATCAGCTATATGCACCAAAATCATCTTTTGTACCAGGCTGTAAACGTGCTTTTATCAGCTGTAAAATTGGCCAATTTAGCATTGCAGTCAGTGAACATCTGGACTTCCTGGAGCCAGCCCCCAAAGACTAATCGATGAATAATCCGTATTTGCTTTACGAGGGAGAGCGGGATGTTTCCTATTGGTTAGAACATGCACTTTATACTGACACTGATGAGAATAAAACGTTGAAAAAGTCTTTATTTTTGTGGTAACACTTTCCAATAAGGTTGTATTCGTAATGTTATTTAATGTATTTGCTAACATAATATACAACATAACAATATACATAATAAACAATAAACAATACATTTAATACAGTTCATTCATTCATTTTCTTGTCGGCTTTGTCCCTTTATTAATCCGGGGTCGCCACAGCGGAATGAACCACCAACTTATCCAGCATTTGTTTTACGCAGCGGATGCCCTTCCAGCCACAACCCATCTCTGGGAAACATCCATACATTCTCATTCACACACATACACTACGGACAATTTAGCTTACCCAATTCACCTATACCACATATCTTTGGACTGTGGGGGAAACCGGAGCACCCGGAGGAAACCCATGCAACCACGGGGAGAACATGCAAACTCCACACAGAAACACCAACTGACCCAGCCGAGGCTCGAACCAGCGACCTTCTTGCTGTTAGGCGAACGTGCTACTCACTACGCCAGTTAATGGAAATAAAGTTGTTCATTGTAAGTCATGTTAACTCGCAGTGCATTAACTAATGTTAGCAGGCATGAAGTTGGATTTTAATAATGTATTATAAATGTTGAATTATAATTAATAAATGCTGTACAGGTATTGTTCATTATTGTTTCTTGTTAGTAAACACAATAACTAATGAAACCTTGTTACAAAGTATGACCATATTTTGTCGTATGTGCGCACAAAAGGATTCTCAGCTTGATAATTTTCCACTGAAGAGATATGGTGTGTTTGGAGGATGTTTTATTCATGATTGACTTTAAATGAGTCAGAATCGTTGCTGTCTATGGAGGATGAGGGAGCTCTTAGATTTCATGTGAAAGATCTTACATTTGTGTTCCGAAGACAAACGATTGATTGGAACAACATAAGAGCGAGAAATAACAATACTTTTATTTTTGGGTGAACACGACAGAACAATATGCTAAACAGCTGCATATAGTAGCCAATGTAGCAATGTTCAAGCTTGGCTAGTGTTAATTTCATGCCTCACCTCCAGGCGTTTGGTCTGAGTTCGCTCATATTCCAGTTTAGTCTCCAGTTCACGGATCTTGGCTTCCTGGCGGCTGACCAGCGATTTCTCCACCATAGACTGTTCCTGAAACTCAAGCTGCGACTGCAGAGAGTGAAGCTGAAACCCACAAGAATCAACACACACCGAGGTCATCTGATGCTCTCACTGCATGAGCCCCACACTTCTACAAATCCTCTATACTGTATGGTGAATGATGGAATAGAGGAACCCTTGTGTACAGTTCAAATTGACTACTCTTTGGTTATGTTGGTAGCTGTTTTGCCTCATTAACTTCCATTATAATGACATTTTTGACTGCAAACCCATGACTGCATATACAGTAATCATGCATTCTTGATTGTTGGTGGTTTTCCCTGTTAGGAAGAGGTCAAATGTGACTAATTTTTACTGATGAACATTAGCTGCCAGCATTAACCCTTTAGATAGCCCTGTGCAAAAAAGTTTCTATTTTTTACTGTAAAACAGCAGATTATAGTGTGTACAATGTTTACTATGTGAATATGCTAATTATGATTTTCTCAGACATATCAAGATAAGTGTGCGAAAGTCTCTCTCACACACACGCACATACACACACAAGCACACTATACTCCATGTAGAAAGCAGAAAGTAAGGGTTTTTTTGCACTGCAACTGATGATCAACATTAAAATTAACATTTTACCTCTTCCCAACAGGGAAAACCTGCAACAATCAAGAATGCATGACTATAAGCTGTCATGGCTTTGCAATCAAAAAACATAATTATAATGGAAGTCAATGGGGCAAAAACAGCCCCCAACATAACGAAAGGGTAGTCAATTTCCCTAGAGTGTATTGTTGAAGTTTTCAAAGCATTTGCCCCAAAATATATGTGAAAATAAAAATTGTCATCAAAAATCCTTCCATTTGCTGAAACACAGAGAGAGTTGTGGCCAAATCAAGACTCAAAATTTTAATTTTAATGCCTTTTTCTGACTCTTTCCATACATTTTAAGACCTTATCACTGACATTTTAACTTATAGTATATTAACTAAATAACTGAATAACTGGAATAACTGATTGTAAGAAATGAATCCAAAAACTAATAATTCATAAACTAAATAGCGATGCTAATCCAGCAGGTGGCACTATTGACCTTATTCTTCAATGCGGAAGTGCGTTCGTTTTTGCGTTTGTTTTAGAACTTCCGATTCAGTCGCCTATGGGAGAAATGACTATGAATATTAAACAGCAGAAAAGGGTCAAACTACTTGTTCTATAAACAAGTGTGTTCATGACAATACCGACAAAGCAGAATAATAAAATAAGAAAATATCAGTTTGCAACATCAAGCAGCATAACGGGCTGTTTTTAACGTCTAAAATGAATGGAAGTGAATGAGACCGGAAGTCTCGAGACAAAAAGATTCAAATGCCTGTGCCTACGCAGAGAATAAGGTGAATAGAACAGCATGAATAACAGTGATTCCCTGGTTACTGCAGTAAACAAAGCAGTGGGATGTCAAATCTAGCAGGATTTTATGGATTTCCAGCATCTCAGTATTCAAAGATTAAATTGAAGGCAAACTTCAGCATACTGATACAAAATGTAATACCTTGTAAAATAGCATTTAAGACTTTTTATTACTTTTTAAGGGCCTTAAATTTCTCTAAATGGATTGACCAACTTTTAATATTTTTTTAAGATCCTGCGGCCGCCCTATAGATAGAGCAGTGTAGTGCGATTAATGAAGAGACCTGCTTGCTTTTTAATGGATTTGAAGGTTTTTTTGGTACCTTGTCCTGGATCTCTTGTTTTTCTTTCATGGCCTCCTCCACCTGAGTCTGCAGGTCACTGATCTGTGCCAGATCTCTCGTAGACTAAACACACACAGAGATGTAACATATACAGTTAATTGTAACTCTTAATTGTGCTACAATGTTGTTGTTTTTTCCTTCATTATTCAGTTATGAAGAATATTAAAGCATGGAAAAAGAAGAAAAGAAGAATGTTGATGTACTAAACAAATATGGGCTGGAAAGAGTCATCGCAATTGATGTAAAAGAAGGTCAGATTTTTTGTTTTTAAAGCCAAATTTAATGTTATTTATTGATTAAAAATGTATAATAAAATTATTTGCGATGAAAGTCATTTCCATTGACCAATACTTCATTTCTTTAATCAAAAATCTTTTTAACCCTTACATCTTTTGAATATTGAGTTGAAAACAGATGTACTTGCTTTTTAATTAATGTTCAAACAAGCAGAATGTACGGTGGCCGGGAAGTGCAAAACAACATTACAAAGTGTGAAACACTTTTACGAAGCTCGAGACAAATTTACATTTTGGAAAACATTTTTACCTATCATGAGACACAATTACATAGGAAAAACGATTTTACCAAAGACAAAACAAGTTTACATTTTAGAAAACAAATTAACAAGGCGCAAAACACTTTTACCAGTCCCGAAACAAATTTACAATGACAGATTCTTTACGGAAAGGGAATGTATCAAACACTGAAAGTGACGCGACGAAAGGGGTGTTGTTGTTGTCGCTGGTGGTGAGCGCAGTAAATTCGTGTTGTGGAGTAAATGGCGTAAATAAAGTTTATGGTGACCGAACATGGACTGCGGCTGAGGGATGTTTAGTGGCAAACACATGAGCAGCTTGACGTGGTTTTGCTTTACGTGTGGTTGGCATTTGGAGTTTCTAAAAGACGCGGACCAGACGTAAACACCAGACATACTGCATCAATGTGTTCAATATTTAAACGAGGGCCACTCGTAAGCTGTAATCGTGGACATGATGTCAAGTTTACATGGTGTGAACATCTGCTTGAGGACTTTTAAAAGTAAACTGAATGAAGCCGGTGTTTAACTGGTGACCGTCTTAACTGGTGTCCCTTTCCAGATGAAAGCTATTCACTTTTGCAGATTTGTCACTTTTTCACAGCAACAAAACATGCCCATAACAAATAAAGATACTTATTTCTTGGTGTCAATGTCACTGTAAACGTTATTGATTTTAACATTTGTGTAGCAGAACAGTATATAACCAAAATTAACCTAAAAAATATTTATAATTTACATGTCATCAACGGGATTCGAACTCGTGTATTCAAAAGGTTCAGAACACGTATCAATCGACCTATCTAACTGAGCTATTCATGACTTCCGATAAAAGGGTCAGTTTTAATCATGTAAATTATAAGTATTAAAAAAGAATATTGTGAAAAATCCCTTGCTCTGTTAAACATAATTTGGGAAATATTTGTAAAACTTACTATTAAGACTTTAACTTTAAATGACAGTGAACAGTGAGGGAATTGACCTGAGCCACTGCAGCTTTGTGTTTCTTCATGAGTTCGTTCATGTCCTCCTGATCCTCCTCGAAGCGAGACTGCAAGTCATTCTTCTCTCTCTGCAGACGACTGAGCTGCTCCTCCAGCTGAAAGAGACACAACAGACCGCTTGAGTGAGCTACTTTCTGACATGTTTTCAGGATGACGAAACCACTTGCAACCTGGCCATCTTGGCATCAGGCTGATTTCAGCTTATACTGTACTAGCTTATACCATTATACCATTCACAGATGATGTGACAAAGCTTACCAAAATACTGCAGAGATAGGACAAAGAGTCTTTAATGACATCAATGACAAAATAAATCTTATTTTAAGTCTTTTAAAAATTATTCATTTAGCTTTGTTACATGCTCTCCGGAATACTCCATTCTGATTGGTCAGTTGTGACATTCCAAGGTATGCTATTCTGAGATAACAACTGTTCAATAACGCAGGCTCATCTGGAAACTTTAAATCACCCTGACCACCTGTGAATGTCTATATACTTACATCCACATTCATAAAACTCAAGGTTTTGGACTGTTTTTGACTGTTTGGTGCCATCTTGTGACTGAATAATGCGCAGCTTAGTGTATACTCCATCAGCTGTTTAGTCTCTGTCTGCTTTGTGCTTTTGATTGTTTGGCCCCATCTTGTGATTTAATAGTGTCCGAGTTAGTGTATACTCCATCAGCTGATTTGGTCTCTGTCTGCTTTGCATTTTTGACTGTTTGGCGCCATCTTGTGACTAAATATAGCGAAGATTAGTGTATACTCCATCAGCTGTTTTAGTCTCTGTCCGCTTTGCGTTTTTGACTGTTTGGTGCCATCTTGTGACTGAATATTGCGCAGGTT
>CAIGQQ010011173.1:7173162-7188076 GCA_903798035.1 Danio albolineatus | reverse complement strand
GTTTTTGACTGTTTGGTGCCATCTTGTGACTGAATATTGCGCAGGTTAGTGTATACTCCATCAGCTGTTTTAGTCTCTGTCCGCTTTGCGTTTTTGACTGTTTGGTGCCATCTTGCGACTGAATAATGTGCAGGTTAGAGTGTCAGGCCTTAATATGTGCCGGAACACGCTGGATCCGGCACCTCTGAAATCTGATCCGGACCTCTTTTCACCGATCCCCCTCCTCAACTGCCCTCCTCCTCCATTCACTGTTCACTTTAACGACTCCCCAACCCTATTCACTTTCGTCCGCGACACCCCTCCGCCACACACCGCCAACCTCAAACGTCCTTGGCATCACCCTCCCCCTCCCCGACTCCTCGCAAATCCCCATCCCCCCTACCTCGGGTCTCCACTTTTGTGCGTGACACCTCTCTATCCTCGGGAAGCATGCCGGATCTGTTACCCCGATCTGTTCCGGGACCTTGCAATTTACAAATTAAGCAATGTGTATACTCCATCGGCTGTTTTCGTTTCCGTTTGCTTTGTGTTTTGAATGTTTGGTGCCATCTTGTGACTGAATAATGCGCAGGTTAGCGTATACTCTATCAGCTGTTTTCATTTCTCTCAGCTTTTGTGTTTAATCAAAGACATAATAAACTATTACAGCTCAGAACAATGCTTTGTTTCTAATATTTATGTATCATGGCAAGTAGCCAAGCAGGATAAAGCACATCCAGGACGGTTGTTTTCATAGAATAAAGCCCTTCAGTCTCATAAAACAGTGTTCTGCTTCACATCGGGCTACCGATAAACCTGTCAGGCTTTATTCTGCGTCAACAACCTCCTGGATGTACTTTATCCCTAACATATCTAGTGGTTGCGCTTTTTTATTTGTCTTGATTATCATTCCTCTCCTTAACCCTTTCAGAACAGGATGACCAATAAAAATTGTATAAAACAACAGGACACATTCCAAAATCCAGGCCTGTAGCAGCACTGCAGTGCTTTAACAGCTTCATTTCTGCCCCTTTAGAGTAAGAGCCCGAGTGGGACTAAAACACTGTCATTACACACAGTAATTGCATATTCCTGCATGAAGCAGTGACGAGAAGATTATACCCTTGAACTCTACTATTTGACATCTCTTCTTCCTGATAAATAAATAAATCAAATGCACACTCTCAACTGATCCACCAGATTCTGAGTAACATATAGTCGTAACAGTATGCTGGCTGAGAGAGCTCTGCAAATTGAAAAAACCTCAGCAAATTAAGAAATCGATTTGACAGCACATGTGTTGCAAATCCTCACAAAACAAACACAAATAGAAAATACACTGCAAATCCTCACAACACATGCACATTAAGAAACATGCTGCAAATAGGCACAACACATGTAAACAGCACGGACCACAATGGGAATGTTTCAAGGGAATAAACTAAAAAAAAGACACGGCTGGGTTTTGCTTATTGTGTCGTGACTATTGACCAGTGAAGTTGTAGGTGACCTGAAGTTGGGTTTTTGTTTATTTAATAACACAGTTCCTTTGTCTTTTGCATATAATTAGTCTAAATAAACTGACGATTAACTGAAACATTATGTTAATTTAATCTCATATAATAATGTCCTCAAATAAATCTAGTTTCAAGGATATTGAGCATAAATTCACAATGCTTCATTCATTTTTAAAACAACATCAAAATAAATAGGAATAATAGATAATAATATTTAAACAATTATTCAGGCTCTTTTATAGGCTAATGATAGAAAGGAAAACAATACAAATACAATGTGCAAATTTCAGCCAACTTGTTTGTTTTTCTAGCTCACAATGTGTTTAAGAATGATATTTAAAAATATTATTCAGGCTGGCACCACGGTGGCGTAGTGAGTAACAAATCCTGGATAAGTTGGCGGTTCATTCCGCTGTGGCGACCCCGGATTAATAAAAGGGACTAATCCAACAAGAAAATGAATGAATGAATGAATTATTCAGGCTCTTTTTATAAACTAATGATGAAAAGGAAAACAATACAAACACAAAGGGCCCTATCATACAGCTGGCACAAAAAGGCGCAAGACATGTTTTGCACAATTTGTTGCTATTTTCAGACCAGCGCAGCCTTAATTTTCATGTTTTCTGCCACGTTTAAATAGCAAATTCATTTGCGCCACTTTGTGGACTTATGGGTGTGCCGGTCTAAAAAGGAGGTGTGTTAAGGCGCATTGTTGATGCGTTGCTATTTTGAGAAACTGAAATACCACGCCATTAACCAAATAAAACGCTGGTCTAAAGTCTCACACAGAGCGCGTTAGTTATGTGCCTATGCAGGTTCGAACACTTAATACACACAGGATGTACAGCAATACACAAATATCTTTACATATGAAAAAGAATAAAGGATTAAAATGTTACAATGTTTTTTCAGCGCACTTCATTATTATTGTTCATTTATTTGTTTGCTGGAAAATAGAACTGAATTTAGAAATAGTTTTGAAACAAATCTTTGCACTAAACAAACCAAATTAAATATGTAGGGTAATGGATGTCCTCAGTGTGTACAACACTGTTTCCTCGTACACGAAAGTAAAGGAGTAAAGAGTAAAAGTAAAGAGAAAGTAAAGAGGCTGAATGGAGAAGGTTCGTTCTTTATCCTTGCGCTGCAGATGGTCTGTTTAACGGTTTTCTCGCTAGTGATGCCTTCAGTTTTTCCACTTACAAAGTTGCTATGGCTAATTGGTTTAATGCACATTATGCTCAAAACACACCCATAACTCATTAAGTGTTGCAGTGCATTTTCTATTTGCGTTTTCCATTGTGTGGATTTACAACACATGCTCTCAAAGCAATGATGTTTTCTTCATTTGCTGGTGTTTGTTCTATTCGCATGTGTTTTCTGTAGTCGCAGCACATTGATCTCTTTCAGCCACCATATAAAAGACATGAAGTTTGTTGTCAAATGTAAAAATGGTCAGGAAGAGCTAGTGTGTTTTTATTTTATCCCAAGGAGGTGACAATCACCACCAATCAGAATATATTTGGTGTTTAAAATGCTATGTCTAGCTGGATGTGGACCAATGAGATTCCACTATGGGCGGGGCCAGATAACACAAAGCTGCAGGAATAAATATCAAGCAGCTGTCAGAAGTTGTTGTCGGCTGTTACAGTCACAGTCGGTTAAATAAACTCAGATTAACATGGAAGAGACAGGATTTAGTGCTTTATCGCGTCATGCTTGGTTAGGATACCATGATTCAGGGATCCTTTATCTGACTCTGGAGGTTCAGACATTGGTCTCTCTGGAATATTTACTTGAAATGGTTTTTTTTTCTATCAGCCTGAGCAGCAAGCTCCTGATTTTTATTTTTATTTTTTTTATTTTTTTTTCTAGAAGCATTTTAAGTGAGTCAAGTGAAGATAATCATAAAATAAATTGTGTTCCAAAAAAACTATATTTCTCCTCACAAAAGCTCTGAAGATTTGGTAAAAACAGGTTTTAAAAGAAACAGCGATATCGTTCTCATCTATAATGATTGACCAATTTAGTCCATGCAGTGAACTAATGCTATTTTTATTCCTATTTTTGTTTTTCATATTTTGAAAGGAGATTTTAGTTTTTATTTTTATATTTTCTGTTTTCTTTTTATGATATAATTTTAAATTATTTTTTTAAATTTAGTTGTCTGGCATTTTATTAGTTTTTTATGTTTAGTTTTAGGTATTTTAGTAGTTTATTTAAAGTTAAAACTGAAATACAGTAAATTTTTAGATTTTATTTTACATAACAGGTTTTTTTAAAAAAAGCAAAAATGACAAAAAATAAGAAATAAAACTACATTGATTACGTCACAACTAAAGTGAAACCTGAAAAGTGTCGATTTGCAACATTACACATCTTTTGACGCTCTCAGCCTTAATCAATTACACATATTTCTGTTGATTTTATGAATTCAATAACCAGAGGCCTTTAGTTTAGTTGAGTGTGTGCATTTACCGACTGAATTCTGAACATCTGCAAAAACTCTTATCATAAAACCAAACTGCTTGATGCAGGTAAGAGATATATTTTGCAGCTTCTTTGAAACTTGAACTGTTTCAAAATAGAGCAGAATTCGACTCACAGACATCTTGGCTTTGGAGATGTCGTCCATCTGGATATGAAGGTCTTCGATTTCCAGCTCCATGGACTTACGTGCTTTAACTGCAGCTGCGCAGGCAAACTCGGACTCCTCCAGCTAAGACAGAACACAAAAAGACATCAACTATCTATCAGTCCACTAATGCACATTCATTGTTTTGCATTTTCCCCATCAATATGTCCAGCAGGCATACAATAACAATGCAGCCTAAAGAACTGTACACAAATCCACAACAGGCTTACATACAGGTCCAAATGAAATAAACATAAATCACAATAATAAAAAAGAAATGTTAATAATAATAATAACAATAATAATACTAATAACAATAATAATAGCAATAAATAATAATAATAATAATAAAAGTAATTATTATTATTATTATTATTTATTACTATTATTATTATTTATTATTATTATTATTATTGTTGTTGTTGTTGTTGTTGTTGTTGTTGTTATTATTATTACTATTTATTACTATTATGATTATTTATTATTATTTATAAATTTTTTGTTATTACATTTATTATTTTTTGTTTATTCCATTTAAATTTGAATATAATAACGGTGTGGATTTATGTACATAAATTATACAGTTAAAGTCAAAATGATTAGCCCTCCTGTGAATTTTGGCTGTTTCTCAGTATGCGTTCTTGTCTATACTTAAGTTCTTGTGTCCTTTTAAAACTCCATCAACCGTCGCCGAAGTACTGTTCCAATTCAAAGTTCACATCTTGCCAAGTACAGATAAAATTCCCAGATGTGTACTTGCTCCACCCCTTTTGTGGTAAAGGCTAGAACGGATATGCAGCCGACCGGAAGAGTGATATGTACATTAATATAGCAGCATTTTTTTATGACACTGTATAACAATAACTAATATTTTACAGTACTGTGACGTTCGGGTTTAGGGTTGGGGTGGGGGTAGGCATTAAAAAATACAATTTATTGGGTAATTTAATAGATAACATAAATAATACTCGGTACAACTACTGTTTTCAGGTTACTGTGACGGTTGGGTTTATGGTTGGGGTGATGGTAGATGTTAATAAAATACAATAAATAGGAAATATAATAAATACTGTAATATAAATAATTCTCGTTAATTTTCGGCTGCAAACGTATCCGTTTTAGCAACTACCCCTTTTGTCAAGGATGCATCAAGAGATGACTTTTACGAACTTGCGAAGCACCGGTATCCCAGAGTGCATTGCAGCACGACCAGCGAAAGCTAATGGCGGAGGAGAAAACCCGCACGATTTTAAAAATACTCCTCTGGTGTGTTACAAAATAAAGTTTTAAGAGTTTTTATCCGGCGAGAAGGTTGTTGTTAAACTCGAATCGAGTGAGTCTTTAACAATCTGCTTCAGCTTATGCGGACTCTGACCCCCAACGTGTCAGCGGGAGCTCCGTCATCACCTCCCCTACCAAGAGCAGCTTTAATCGGCCAGTCCTTCTCGGATCTACCGCTGGATTGCATCTGTCCATTCTAGTTAAAACATGATATTTCATACATTTTGTGTATATCTAACAGACAGTTTTTAGTCTTTATAAATCTATTAATTGTTCTCAGGTGTATTAGTTTAGTATGTTTTATAATCGTCTTTAATTATGTTACTGTGTTTTACGCTGTTTGTCTTTGTTTACCAAATTGCCTAATGTAATCTATCTTTTTCCTATTGTTTACGTCTTGTCATTTATACCTGTATAATGTCAATTATAGTTTATTAATCATGATAATCAATGACACGAGTGTGTGTATAATAGCACATTTTACTTCACAGTTATAGTGATTTGTTTACATTTTCCTAAATCAAAAATATTAATTTATAATATCAACATAATATTAATTATAAGGCTGTGCTTTATACAATTAAATGATTTTATAGTTAATGTACGGTGAAACCGATGAAGTCATAGTGAGGTTAGTGACATTATAAAGTACACTGCCGTTCCATCTGAAGCAGTGCCCGTCTTTTTGACCTCGCGTCCTCAGGCGTTCGTTCTTTCAAGTCTGAACTTGGCAAGTCTGAGCTTACAAGGACGCAAATCTGAACTTTGTGTACTTTAGTATTGAGAAAAAGCTTTTGTTTTCTTTTTCAAATATGTCCCAATTGTTTAACAGGGTTTTTTTTTCACAGTATTTCTTATAATATTTTTTTCTTCTGGAGAAAGTCTTATTTGTTATATTTTGCTAAAATAAAAGCAGTTTTTAATTTAAAAAAAAACATTTTAAGGTCAATATTATTAGGCCCTTCAAGCAATATTTATTTTCAGTTGTCTACAGAACAAACTATTATGTTTAGAAATGCGTTGAAATAAATCTTCAGTTAAACAAAAATTGGGAAAAAATATACAGGGGGGCTAATAAATCTGACTTATATCAATAAAGTAATATTAACTTACACTTAATATATCTGTTATATACATTGTAATTTTTGCTGTACCTTATTTTTGAGCGTGGCGATCTCTCTTTTGCTGGGCACGTTACTCTTCATGTGGTCCAACATGATCTGAGCGTCAGCTAGAAGAACTTTTGTGCGCTTCAGATCCTTCCTGAGCCGCTTCTCCGTTTCCACATCCTTCTGGCCAACCTGTCAAATAGTGCAGTGTTTGACTGGGGAGGGAAGTGTTGTGTGCGTCGTCTGTAATTCACATGATGTGTTGTCTTGGTACCTGTTCTTGCGCCGTCATCAGTTTGGACTCCAGATCTCTCTTGTCTCTCAGAACTCTCTGTTTATCAGCATATTCCTCTTCTAACTGCACTTCCATCTGCTTCAGCTGCAAATTAAAAAGAGGCGTTAGGAAATGTGAATGTCTGTAGCCCCGGTCAGATCACACGAACAGCAGTTTTATAACAAGGTCCATGAAGGACAAAGAATTTTTTATGAATTTACCGCATTTTAAATGTTGTCAATACTATTTTTATTCATTTTTGTCACGTGCAACAGTGAAAATGCAACCCTTTTTTTAATAACACACACACGCACATGCACACACACACATATACAGTATATATATGTTTGTCAGTTTGTTCACCTTCTTACTGCAGGACAGTCGGATCTCCTCCACATCCTCGTCTTTACTGTCCAGCTCTTTAGAGTGTGTTTGTCTCAATCTCTCCATCTCCATTTCCAAACGAAGCTTAGCCTAATTCACAGACAAACACACATATATTGCTATTATTCTCTGCAGGCTTTTTATAGTTAACTACAACTTAAAAGCAAGACCAGTAAGACTAAAATAGTTTTGTTGCTTGAAATAAAATGAAAAAATAAATAAATTAATAATAATAATAATAATAATAATTATTATTATTATTATTATTATTATTATTATTATTATTATTAAATGAGAAAAAAAGCTTGTCTAGTTTGAACAACTTCCAAAGATCCTTTGCATTCGGATCACTAATAAAATATTTAGACTCAAATCAAATGCTTATCTAATTATTCACATACCTGGTAACAGCCTTACTATAAGCAGGATAGTGTAGACTGTAAAAAATAGCTGTGATTTTAACTGTAAAACTATATACAGTGAACAACCGAACATTGATTTTTCTAGAATTTCCAATATGTGACAGTTACCTTTAAATCTCTCTCTTGACATTACTGTGGTTATTTTTTCTTCTCTCTCATCAGCGATGTGCATTAGAGTTTTATGTTTATCTTCAGTCATTTTGATAATTAATGTTTATTGCATTGCTTATTTCCACCACCAGCTTTTGGTTGTGTTTTTTTTTCTGAGTAACAAAGGCACAATGTGTATACAGTACTTTAAAACAATGATGTATTAACACAATAAATTAATGAAGTGCAGAAGTTTACCGTAAAAATTTGTGCATTTATTTTATGGGTTTTGCCATATTTTTAGCTGTAAAACTCTGCCAACCACAGCTGCTGTTCGTTTTTATTTATTTTATTTTTTGTCAGATATATTTATTAACATTTGGTGCAGATACAATATCATATACATACAAAAATAAGTAACACACTTCTGCTTTTTCACAACCAAGAAATAATGACCAAAAAAACAATGTAATTATTAAAAAACGCAGTAAATGTAAAATAAATACAAATAATAAAAGAAAAAAAAAAGCTTTATTCCCCTTTAAGATCAATAGTGTCAATGTAATACAACAAAGGTTTCCATGTTTTGCAAAAAGATTTAATGATAACCTGTTTTTTTCCCAGCTTTTATCCATCTGCTATATGAAGGTGGAGATTTTTGTATCCTCTTAAGGAGAATAAGCCTCCAAGCCAATAATGTGGTGAAAGCAACAACGTCATGTGTCATGCGGCAAATTTGGCCCAAAAGGAATTCTGAATAGTGCTGTTAAAGGGTTTGGAGTGGCTGATATGTTAAAGATTTTTTTTTTAAGTATCAAATATTTTAGACCAATCTAAAATAATCTCTTTTTTAGTTAATCTCGGACAAGACCAAAACATGTGAATGTGATTTCCTAGAGCAGTGGTTCTCAAACTGTGGTACGGGTACCACTAGTGGTACACAAGCTTCCTTTTAGTGGTACACGGAGGAATCAGTGAATAATTAAAGTAAAAAAAATGAACACACTTTTAACCCTTTGATGCATACAATAACACCGATGTGATCAGTAAATTGATTTCAATGGGCTAAACCTTTTATTTAAGTGGCTGACAATAATAAATATTCTTAATTAGAAGAATTAATCTGTCTCGTTTTTGAACTATGCAGTGCTGAAGCTGCTTAAGAAAGTCTACTATGCTACTGTACTTCAATACCGGTTATTATGGTGGTACTTGGAGAGACAATTTTTTTCTGAGGTGGTACTTGGAGAGAAAAATACTGAGAACTACTGTCCTAGAGATTGTTGTCACCTATTACAAAGATTACTTCTATCTGGGTATATTTTGGCTATATTTTGGCTAATAATTGTAGTTTTTTTTAATTCAGTGTACATAGATTCTGATTGGTGTCACAGTTAACCCCATCAGGAGGATCGAGAGCACTCCCCTTTGTTGTGGTAAAACGATAATTGTAATTTTTTATCTCGTACCTGTTCCAGCATCTGAATGCTTCCAGCCTGTTCGTCAAGCTCCTCCTCCTGATCTTTGACCTTTGCCTCCAGGTCACGCAGCTGCTTCTTGACCTTTGCGAGCGAAGCTTCGTCTTTTGACTCCTGCGAGGAAAGATCCTGGAGCTCTGACTCCAGCTGTTCAACCTTCAGACTGACCGTACACAGCTCCGTGTCCTTCTCCTGATTTGAAAACCACAAGTTTTCCATTAGCTGATGCTTTTCTCCAGAGCAAACTCAAAGCTGAAGATAAGAGCTTTGCTTAAAGAGTGTGTCATATGGTATTTTAAAGTGTCTTAATATATTATGTTGAAGTGGCCCACAACAGGCTCACATGCATCTAACGGACAGAAAATTTAAAGGAGACCTATTATGGAAAAATCACTTTTAAAAGTTGTTTAAACACAGTTGTGTGGCAGCAGTGTGTGCATATAGCCAACCTCTAATGGTAAACATTTATTATATTTTTTATAATCACACTTAATAAAAACAAGCTGCAGAATAAAATCCCTTGATTGAAATTCTCCCTTTGTATACATGTCAGAGGAGGAAAATCCCACCCATTAGTGTCAATCTCTCCCTCATTAGCATAAACAGCTCTGAGTGAGAGGCAGCCCTCCATCATTATGCTGTGTTCACAAAAGACGTGGCAAGCTCTGAGAAATCGCGTGAACATTTTGAGTTTACTCGCTTTATTCGCGCGTACAAATACACTTCATTCACGCGTCAAATTTACTTGAGAACAGACGCCGATTTGCGTGATGGGCAGAGCTTCTGTCTATGGCCTGATGACTCTAGCTTTATTGCTAAATGGCTTACATGGATTTTACAGCGAAAATAACTGTGTTTATGTGCTTTATGAAGGCTGAAAAACAGCATTGTTTTGTTTGGAGCCGTGTCTGAGTCCACTAGATCCTTTCAGAGGTGCACCGAGCTCTATGAGTTCATACACTCCTCCAGAAACTTAACCTGGATGATGGATGATGGAAGCTTTCAGCGGTGCTTCTGACTGAGCCAAGCCCAGTTTCATGAACTGTTGTCAGGGTTGGCAGGAGGATTTTTCCCCGGGAAACCAACAACAGGTGCTACGTCATAATCACACCCCCACAAGAGCAAGCTCCTGATTGGTTAACGCAGTGCGAATGTCTACTGAAGTTCAGATTTTCTAACTGTAGCGTTTTGCACGTTAATCACGTCAAACGCGGAAAACGTTCAATTCGCGCTGCGCCATTTGCGTGTATTGCGCCGCGCAATTCGCGTCATTTGCACCGCGCCATACATATGTATCGCGCCGCAGGATGCCTATTCGCGTCTTTGCATTGACTTAACGATCAATTCGCACTGCGCCATTTGCGCATTTTGCATTGACTGAACGATCAATTTGCGCTGCGCCATTTGCTCGTATTGCGTCGCGCAATTCACGTCATTTGCACCGCGCCATTCACATGTATCGCGCCGCAGGTCAAACCATTTCTAAATTCAGTTGTTTGAGTACACATTACCGAACAATTTCACTCAAGTAAATGTAACGAAGCAAATGCAATTTGTTACTACTTCTGAATGTAACTAACATTTTTGTTTTCTATGGCAAGGATTTAAATTTGCATGAAATTGGTCTATATCTTTATCTAACATGGACCTTTTTTGACTTACAGACTTAATGCTTGTTTACATTAATGGACGGAAAGCTATGTTACAAACTACAGATTAGACTTTTTTTTGAAACCCATTTGACCTGCTCTTTAAATACACGAGGGAAAGAGATCAAAGCTCATTCTCACCTGAAACTGCTGCTTGATTGTGAACATCTCACTGGTCAGCATATCTCTCTCTCTGGACAGTTTCTCTCGCTGGTTCCTCTCTTTCTGTAGTTCCTCTTGAACCTGGCTCTTGTCCACGTCAAACCTGTCAGAAAATGCAGAAGATAGACAAGCAGTGAGGCATAGTCGATAGTCTGCTCATATCTACAATCAAACAGAATTTCAGTCAGCAGAGCGGGCAGAAGAGCAAACACTTCCTCTTCTGCTTCTGATTTTGTGGATATTCAGATCACACATGATCATACATGTTGCGGTCAGAAGATGGCTGGATTTCAGTGAGTTTCATCTACTTTTTTACTTATTTTACTTTTCCGGTTCCCCAGATACTGGATGTTCTCTGTCAAATTTAAGTCTGTGATTGAAGTTGTCGATGAATTCTTGAGGTTTAGTTCCAGTTTCAGGCTCTAGGTCTGGTCTTCTGTGGTTTTGTTCAGAGTTAAATGCAGGCATTTGTGACCCTGGACCACAAAAAGTTGCTTAGGTATATTTGTCAGACTACACTACCTGACAAAATTCTTGTCGTCAGTCCTAGTTGTACGAGCAACAAATAATAACTTGACTTCTAGTTGATCATTTGGAAAAGAAGGTTGATTTTTCTGATGAATCATTTTTGAACTGCATCCCAATGATCACAAATACTACAGAAGACCTACTGGAACCCTCATGGATCCAAGATTCTCACAGAAATCAGTCAAGTTTGGTGAAGGAAAATCATGGTTTGGGGTTACATTCAGTATGGGGATGTGCGAGAGATCTGAAGTGTATGTGGCAACATCAACAGTCTGAGGTATCAAGACATTTGTGCTGCCCATTACATTATATATCACAGGAGAGGGCAAATTCTTCAGCAGGATAGCCCTCCTTCTCATACTACAGCCTCCACATCAAAGTTCCTGAAAGCAAAGAAGGTCAAGATGCTCCAGGATTGGCCAGCCCAGTCACCAGACATGAACATTATTGAGCATGTCTGGGGTAAGATGGAGGCGGTGGTCAGGTGTAGATATATTGTATGGATGAAAATTACACATTTTTCTTTTATGCCAAAATAAATATAATATTAAGTAACAATCATGTTTTCTGAAGACATTAGGTGAATTTTCTACAGTAAATACATCAAAACTTGTAGTGTGCATTGCTGAGCACTTCATTTGGACAACTTTAAAGGCGATTTTCTCTGTATTTTTTTTTAACCCTCCAGATTTCAATTAGTTGTATCTCGACAAAATGTTGTCCTCTAGAAGTGCATGCCAATGGAAACCCTATTTATTCAGCTTTTGTGTGATCTATTAATCTCATTAAAAAAATTCATCTACATGAAATGGAGAGGAGAAAAAATGCAGTCCATTGGAAATTAAAATATGAAACAGTTCTGCAATAAACAAACCAAAAAATAAGATGGTAAACATAACAATCATACAGTACATAAATACCTCAAATAATCACACAGTAAGCAAATTACAAAACAATAAACAAATAGCCAAAATAAACCAACAGCTTAGAACTTAAACAAAAACAAACAGTTTAGACAGTAAACAACAGCTAAACAACAAAAAAAGAGTGTAAACACAGTAAATGAACAGCTTAAACAACACATAAAAAAAATCATCAAACAGCGAACGAACGGCTTCAACTACACAACAAACAAAAGATTTAACAAACAAATAATCAGACTGTAAACAAAATCCCAAACAACTAAATGATAACCAAAAGACAGAAGGTTTATAAACAACATAATAGACAATAATCAGCAAATGAACAGCTTCAAAGCGTTAAACAAAATACAATAACCAGAGAGTAAACAATAAATTGTGTATAATAAATTGCCTGCTGCATGATTAAACAATGAATAGACCAAAACACCAAACCGTCAACAAACAGCCCATCTATTTTGAAAATAATCGCCTAGACAATCAAACAGCAAACCAATAGTCCAAACGACCACACAGTAAACAATAATCAAGCCAAAATCTCTATAATCAGACCCCAGCAGGTGACCAGCCAGAAAACCGAAGACAGACGTGTGTGTGTGTGTGTGTGTGTGTGTGTGTGTGTGTGTGTGTGTGTGTGTGTGTGTGTGTGTGTGTGTGTGTGTGTGTGTGTGTGTGTGTGTGTGTGTGTGTGTGTCTGTGTGTGTGTGTGTGTCTGTGTGTGTGTGTGTGTGTGTGTGTGTGTGTGTGTGTGTGTGTGTCTGTGTCTGTGTGATTGGCTCTTACTTCCTCTGCTTTCTCTCCAGCTCATGGTTGCGTCCCTCTTGATTTTCCAGGTGCAGTTTGGTGTCCTGCAGTTCGGCTGCCAGTCGCTGGCATTTCTTCTTCAGCTGCTGGACTGATCGCTGGGACTCCTCCTGGTCAGCCTGCAAGTCTGCTAACTAAGAAGAAAGGAAGATAGAGAGAGACAGGGTAAGAGAAAGACAGCACAATCGCCTCACAGCTAGAAGGTCACTGGTTCGAGCCTCGGCTAGGTCGGTTGGCATTTCTGTCAGTTGGCATTTCAGTTTGCATGTTCTCCCCGTGTTCGCGTGGGTTTCCTCCGGGTGCTCTGGTTTCCCCCACAGTTCAAAGACATGTGCTATAGGTGAATTGGGTGAGCTAAATTGGCCCTAGTGTATGTGTGTGAATGAGTGATGGGTTGCAGCTGGAAGGGCATCCGCGTAAAACACATGCTGGATAAGTTGGCGATTCATTCCGCTGTGGTGACCCCAGATTAATAAAGGGACTAAGCCGACAAAAGAATAAATTAATGAAAATAAGGAAAGAAATAATGTTATAAGGAAAGAACATTATAAAAAAAAGAAATGATGAAAATAAAAGCATAAGAAAAGGTTAAATAAAGAAAAATAACATAAAATAAAAAATAAATAAAGAAGGAAAGAAAATAAAAACATTATAAAAAGAAAGAAAGAAGGAAAGAAAATAAAAACATGAGAAATAAATTAATAAATAAAGGAAAGAAAATAAAAACATTATAAAAGAAAGAAAGAAGAAAACATGAGGAAATAATAAATGAATAAATGAAGGAAAGAAATAAAAAACATAAAATAAAGAAAAGAGAAAGAAAGAAGGAAAGAAAGAAAGAAAGAAAGAAAGAAAGAAAGAAAGAAAGAAAGAAAGAAAGAAAGAAAGAAAGAGAAAAAAGGAAAGAAAGAAAGAAGGAAAGAAAATAGAAACATGAGGAAATAATAAATGAATAAATAAAGGAAAGAAAATAAAAACATTATAAAAGAGAAAGAAAGAAAAAAAGAATAAAGAGGAAAGAAAGAAAGAAAGAATAAAAAGGAAAGAGAAAGAAAGAAAAAAGAAAGGAAAGAAAAAACAAAGAAACAAAAAAGGAAAGAAAGTAAAATCATGAGAAAATGATAAATTAATAAACAAAGGAAAGAAAATAAAAACGTTATAAAAGAAAGAAAGAAAGAGAAAGAAAGAAAGAAAGAAAGAAAGAAAGAATAAAAAGGAAAGAAAGAGAAAGAGAGAAAGGAAAGAAAATAAAAACGAGCAAATAAATAAATAAATAAGGAAAAAAATAAAAACATAAGAAAATAAATAAACAAATAAATAAAACAAAAGCATTGTGAAATAAAATAAATAAATATAAATAAAATAAGGCTTATAGGGGTGAGTGTGGGGGTGATGGTTGGAGGAGTACATTCTTCTCAATAGAGATTATTAGAAGATGCCAAGTTTTGGAAGATGTTCAGGTTGATCCTCTGAGATCTACGTATATATTTTCCTGCTTTTAGAAACGACATTACGTCACTAAGCTAGAATTTAGATACATTTCCTACTGTGTGTAGTTTACGTTAAGGCCTGTGTGCGTAATGTGTTTGTGTGTGTGTGTGTTTGCGTGTGTGTGCATGTGTGTGCGTGTGCGTGTGTGTGTGTGTGTGTGTGTGTGTGTGTGTGTGTGTGTGTGTGTG
>CAIGQQ010011173.1:7137320-7173152 GCA_903798035.1 Danio albolineatus | reverse complement strand
TGTGTGTGTGTGTGTGTGTGTGTGTGTGTGTGTGTGTGTGTGTGTGTTTGTGTGTGTGTGTGTGTGTGTGCGCTTTACAAACTTTTCTCTCTAGGTGTCTCTTGTTCTGTTGTTCTGTCTCCAGCTTGTCATCCATCTCCTGCTGGAGTTTCTTCTTTGTGAATTCTGTGTCTCTGATGGCGCGTTCATATTTCAGCCTCCATTCACCTCCTGACAAACACAGTTTTCCAAAGTTGTTTTGTTGAGCTTGTTTTTTGACTATACTATCCCTCCTTCTGTCATACCCTAAAAAAACATTCTTACTCCTTCATAAAAATGCAATGATCCTATCAAAATGTAAAGTAGACATCTAAATTAACTGTAGACATCTACTGTAAGTCTAGTCCACTAATATAGTCCACTTGAAGTGAATGAAAACAAGTGAGTGAATTTGAGCTCTGAGTAAACTAGAAGAAGTGATGCCATTTTGTTTATGCTTAAAAATATCCCTAAGACGGATTTGATTTTCGAATTTCTTGGTCAAACCTTGTCAGCTAGCGAGCTGCCTGTTAGTAATGAAACAAAGTAGTCAGATTTCTCTCATGTACGGTTGAAGTCAAAATGATTCGCCCTCCTGTGATTTTTTTATTTTTTTGTATTTTTTTTTTCTGAAATATTACCCAAATGATGTTTAACAGAGCAAGGGATTTTTTTATTTTTTTTTACAGTATTTACTTTTATATTTTTTCTTCTGGAGAAAGTCTTATTTATTTTATTTTGGCTGGAATAAAAGCAGTTTTTAAAAACCATTTTAAGGTCAATAATATTAGTCCCCTAAAGCAATATTTTGTTTTGATTGTCTATAGAACAAACCACTGTCATACAATGGCTTGCCTAATTACCCTAACCTGCCTAATTAACTTAGTTAAGCCTTTAAAGGGCACTTTTTTTTACCCATTTTTCAAGACTTAAGAAAAGTTTTTTGTGTCTCCAGAATGTGTCTGTAAAATTTCAGCTTAAAACACCCATCAGATTATATATTATACCCTTCAGAGTATTAGAATTCTCTGCTCTAAACACAATGTAGCTGTTTTTGTTGCCTGTGCCTTTAATGCTGGTTCTCCCCACCCACTGTTCCCACGTGCCTGTCAGAGTGTGCCTTAATCTCCAGCTGAGTCCATCAGATAAACAGCACTGTGACAGACATGAAGGAAGCAGATCTCGCGTTACGTTTGTGAGAAATACTACAGTAAAAACTTAACCAATGATTATTTGATGTATTTGTTGTGGAGTTAATTCAAGCCATTCTGCAGTCGACACACACACACAGCGGACGGACACACAGTGTGCATGTTTAATTTTGCACAGCAAATGTGACAGAATACATGTTAATATCCACTGCTGTATGGATATCTGTTATGTTAATGTTGAAAATAAACATTTATTTAAAGATTTAATGCTCACAAACCGGCATTGAAGCGTCTTTTATAACTATGCGGCTGTGGTGATAAAGTAAAGACGGTAAATTTCAGTAATTCATTAACATTCTCATTCATGAGCGAACTCATTCTTGATCACATTTGATGATGATTGATGATCACAGAGAGCTGAACAGATCTTTTAATCCCAGTTGCTTTGCGCACATCCTGTCTTGTTGATTTGATTATACGTGTTACCGTAGAGACATGTTAATACACGGCTCAATCAAATCGATGGGCGGGGAAACTGCAGTCCTACATATATATATTTTCCTGATATGCACATATATATTTTCTTTTACCAGAATCATCATCTCCATCGTCCATCTCTCCGTTGAGGTCTGAGGCTCGGAGCAGTCTGGCCTCCATGATCTCCATCTCCATGGACTCCGTCTGTTTCTTTACAGCGTCAAACTTCACCTGAGGAAAAAAAGACAAGAACAGGTGTGTTTTACAGCAACACACTCATAATCACGACCTCCTTACATTAAAGGTCCCGTGAAGTACTTTGAAATGTGCATATTTTCATTCTATGTTTGACGTAATCTTAATTGAAAAATGGAGTGGTAGGGACAAACAAAAAAACAAAAAAAAAAACAGCCAATAGCGTTTTACTACATCACAGCTCTGCCAGTGAGAGTGTTTGAGCTCAAGAACATCAAATGTGAAGTGTCTTGAAGAGGCGGGGCATGTCAGATATTCGCGAGTATTTGATTGGTCACGATTGAATGAGAAACTGAAGTATGACGTGAATAAAATTGTTGATCCATTTAGGTAGAAGTGACAGACTAAAAGTTTTACATGTTTATATCAGTATTATATATTTTTATTTAATGGGACCTTTAAAAAATATCTGACTTTCACCACAACTTCTGGTAAATCTATGACAAGCTATCACGTTTTAAAGAGTCACAGTTTATATCATCCAATATGTAAACTCATTGGAAAAGCAACATTGTTTTATCGAATTACATAGCAATTACTTCAGTAGTATCTGTATTTTTGTTAGTTACTGTCAGTCGCTGTCCTAAAGACTGAAGCAGGACAGATGGGGTTCATATGGTGTACCTGTAAATCCTTCATGTCCTTCTCCAAGCGCAGTCTCTCGCTGGTTTCAGTCTCCAGCAGCTGCGATGTCGACTCTGCAGTATTTCTCTCATCTGAAAGCTCTGCCGTCAGCTCTGTGATCTATATAAACACACATATGCATGACTTTATCTAATATTGGCTTCTTTTAGCTCTCATGTTATGAAGCAAATATCACTTTTAAACCATTTTACTGCTTTACTTTTTAACCCGCGTGTGCTGTGATTTTTAAGTCTTGATCTATCCACAACGTTCTCAGTTTCAACAAATGGAGTCATTTTTGGTGAAAAATCTTAAATGTAAATGAATTCACTTTTGAGAACGGAAAAATACGTTCTGTGTGCCAGTGCATGGTCAAAATAGGTACTTGTCTTTATTCTCTAAATGAGTTATTCATGTGTGTTGAGCATAACCTGCATTAAACCAATCAGTCTCATCTCACATTCCTTTTAGGAGTTATTTATGTCGTACCATGGCGCATTTGCTATTTACATGGCGGACTTTGTAAGTGGAAAAACTGAACGATTCACTAGCGAGAAAACAGTTAAACAGACCATCTGCAGTGCAAGGATAAAGAATGAGCCTTCTCTATTCATCCTCTTTACTTTACTTTTACTTTTTACTTTACACATTTACTTACTCATGGATGAGTAAACGGTGTTGTGCGCACTCCACTGAAGACATCCATTAGCTACATATTTAATTTTTTTTTTGTTAAGCGCAAAGATTTGTTTCAAAACAATTTCTAAATTCCAGCAAACAAATAAATGAGCAATAATAATGAAGTATGAGTTATATCCAAAGACACATCTTATTCTCATGCACCAAATGGTCAAGCATACGTCTCCAAAACCCAACAGGTGGACAAATCTAAACTTGTTTTTATTAAAAAATATATAAATATGCATATAATAAATGATACTACAACTATTAATTGTAATGTGAAGTGGACGCTAACAACGGAAGTGCAGATCCAAATACAGGTTTACTGAGAATGGTCAGGCAAGCAATAGTCACAATCAGGAGCAAACAGATGTATGCAGGCAAATCCAGAGTCGTGGTAAATAAACAGGCAGATGGTCAAAAGGCAGGCAGCAGGCAACGTGAACAAACAAACAAGGCGAGGGTCAAAAACAAGGCAAGGAAAACGCGTCATAATGTTCACATTGACAGTTTAACAAGACTCAGCGACCATGTGTGTGTGTGTGCTGACCTTATAGTCCTTGCAATCAGTCTTTGAGCAGCTCCCAACATTGTGAGTGTAATCAATTGTGACTTGCAGGTGGAGCAGGTGTGTGTGTGTAGTGCATGATTGGAAGTTGTAGTCCATGTAATGGCGGATTTGTAGTTCTAAGCGATCTACGTGTTTATCAGCGATCTGCAGCCACTCGATTGCTGGTTATCATATCACTAATAATAATAATTACATAAAACAAATACATATTGTCATGAACAAACTGACTACAACAGATTGTTTTTTATATTTACGTAGAAAATAATAGATTTTTTAAACCTTTTAATCTTTTTATTGTTTTCATATGTAGAGTTTTGGGTAACACTTTACAATAAGGTTCATAAGTTAATGCATTTACTAACATGGACTTATCATGAACAACACTTGTACAGCATTTATTAATCATAATTGAACATTTACTAATGCTCTATTAACAAGTCCATGCTTGTAAACATTAGGTAATGCACCGTGAGTTAACATGAACTAACAATGAACTGTATTTTCATTAACTAACGTTAACTAACATGAACAAATACCGTAGTAAATGTATTGTTCATTGTTTGTTCATGTTAGTAAATGCATTAATTAACATTAACTAATGAACCTTATTGTGAAGTGTGACCGAGTTTTGTGTATTGCTGTACATCCTGTGTGTATTAAGCAATGTGTAAGCATGGAACCCTCATAGGTGCCTTACTAATGCGCTCTTTAAATAATAAAAACTCTGCCTTGTTGACTTTAGATCAGCTTTTAGTCGGTCAATTGGATTGTATTTAAACAACGTGCAGCAAAACGTGAAAATGATAGTTGCGCTGGTCTGAAAATAGCAAAAAATCACGTGCGCCGCATCTGCCTCCGTATTGCGCTGGGTGTATGATAGCGCTAAAAGTAAGAAGCATTTTTTTTGAAGTGCACTTTACTTGTGTAAGTCAAACAAGACCCTTCAGTCATCTCTTACTCTGCTCTCCAAGCGATCAGAGGTCAACCGCAGCTCGTTTCTCTCCTTCTCCACCCTCTCCAGCTTCAGCTTCATATGCATGATCTCCTCCTACGAGTCAAAAGAACACACAGCTTTATCTCCATTTCAAGACAAAGAATCAAACATTTAGCTGAGAACAAAACAATCTTTAGCCTGAGGTTTGCTGAGCTAATATTGCATGATCTGATGTTCTTTTGATCGAAGTTTCTGCCTTCAGGTGAGTTCAGAAAGAGGGCAGACGGCAACGCTGCATCTCCAAAGCCAATGCTTTGAGACAGGGTTTTTTAAGACGTGACGGCTGCGGGAATCAAAGACACGTCTCGGATCTAACGCTGATGCAGCTAAAGCCGTCAGATCATGTCAACTTTAAGGCAAACGCATCCACACGCACATACACATACAGTTGAAGTCAGAATTATTAGCCCTCCTGTGTATTTTCTTCCCCAATTTCTGTTTAACAGAGAGAAGGGTTTTTTCAACACATTTCTAAACATAATAGTTTTAATAACTCATTTCTAATAACTGATTTCTATTATCTTTGCCATGATAACAGTAAATAATATTTTACTTTATTTCAAGATACTAGTATTTAGCTTAAAGTGACATTTAAAGGCTTGACTAGGTTAAATAGGAAAGTTAGATTAATTAGGCAAGTCATTGTATAATGATGGCTTGTTCTGTAGACCAGTGTTTCCCAACCCTGTTCCTGGAGACACACCAACAGTACATATTTTGGATGTCTTTCTTATCTGACCCATTAACTTCAGGTTTTGGAGTCTCTTCAAATGTTCTGATGAGTTAATTCAGGTGTGTTTGATTAGGAAGAGCTTTAAAAAACTTAATTAAACATTTATTTGACTTATTTATTACATTTATTATTTAAATTTAAAGTGTGTGGTTTTGTTAAGCAGTAGAGCAGTAAGATTATAGTTTGATCTCACCAAAAAAGTGAAAATACTTCAACACAGCATACATTTCTTTAGATAAATAAACATAAAATTAAATGTAAATACTCTTGCAGGGTAAAGCCGCCTTTTCACTGCAAACGACAAGCGACAGACCAGAAATCAATGGAGAGTAGTCCGGGAGCTGCGTGGAGTTCCGATCATCTCCGTATGCAGAAAATTCAAATAAAAATATTTTAATTAAAATATTTGAACTCCTAGTTTGCATGTTCTCCCCGTGGTTGCGTGGGTTTCCTCCGGGTGCTCCGGTTTCCCCCACAGTCCAAAGACATGCGGTACAGGTGAATTGGGTAAGCTAAATTGTCCATAGTGTATGTGTGTGAATGAGAATGTATGGATGTGTTTCCCAGAGATGGGTTGTGGCTGGAAGGGCATCCGCTGCGTAAAACAAATGCCGGATAAGTTGGCGGTTCATTCCGCTGTGGCAACCCCGGATTAATAAAGGGACTAAGCCGAAAAGAAAATGAATGAATGAATGAATATTTGAACTCCTGCGACTGGACTGTATGCGACCGGCTGACATCATATTCTGATATGATGCATTCCAGTGTTGTCCAAGCAGGTCCGTGCGCGTGAGATGAGAAATTGGAGATTTTCGTTATTTTTTAATCAGAAAAAAAGTCTATATTAAAAAAAACATTTATATTCATAAATGAGGAACACAAAATATAATTTTTAATGCCATCTCCACATTCCCTCTAAAAGTTTTTGAGGTCTATGAGCTTCTACTATTCATTCAACCATAGTGAACGCACGGAGGATAAAGGCTCTTTTTTATGGGATGAATTTAGTATCAATATTATTTGCAAATGCACGCGCTGTCATCCACGTGCTCTATTAATGTTGTATGTGCAATTTTACATCCACAAACGAATAACTTTCCACCTGAGTCTGTGAATTTAAGATTTGCACAAACAAAAACATGTTCACGAAAACAAATATTATGTTTTGCATTCATACATCTTAATTTGCATGCGTGAAAAGGAAGTTTTGCATTTGCGGATCAGGTGGCGCGCGTGTGTGAATTGATTTTTTGTTTGAATCTATACTGCCAGCTTCGTTTGAATTTTGAGACTAATTTCACGCAGTTTGGCGGCAAATCCACGCGCGCGCAACTCTTGATCTGCGCGCAACTCTTGATCCACGCACAAATGTACTAATGCAGTTTAACCAGTGACCCCTAGATGGCAATCTCACCATTACAGAGCAGGCCCCGTCCACAGTTTTTATAATGTTTTATAACCTAACGACCTGTAAAAGCCAGCGAAGTTACAAAAATGGATATCACGATGCATCAGCTGGATGAATGGCTGTATATGGGTATTCTGACACTCTGACTATGCCTGTGTGAGGTCAACATTAAACCACTAGAAAGTCAAATCTCCTTTCAGGAGCACATTATAACATTCAGTATAGGTTTAAATGGTGACGTCCTATGCTTCCATTTTTTGGGTTTATGATTGATAGAAAATTTTAAAGAAAGGTTATGAATACTTCACCCTTAGGGAATATTTCTGTCCTTACCGAAACATGTAGGAAATAGGCTTTATTTGTATCTTTCTTATTTTAATAAATGCATGCAAACACACTGTGTTGTCTTATTCTGGCAATAACTTTCAGGGGTGGGCAAACTACATTGAAGTGTATTGTATTGAAGTGCAGCATGTATATGAAGAGTTTATATGCAAAAACAGATATTATGTTTTATGTTGTGCATTGAAGAGTACATACAAGTACACAGAAAAAGCATGATTTATGGAAATGACTGAAACTGGAAATTTTTGTAGTTTTCAGAAATCATGTTTTCACATTAAAGAAGATTTTGAAGATTAACTGAGGAATCATTTGCAAAAAAACAAGATTTATTAAAAAAAATATGTGAACAAATAATGAAAATAACCTCTTCATATATCACCCTTTTAAAATATGAGACTGTTAAGAGATGGGGCAATTACAATGCTGGAAACACAATGAAGAGATACTGTTTCAACTCATTATCTGCATTAGATGGTTTTTGCAGGGATTAAAGAGAACGTCTTCAAGACGGGACTTTCTGTATGAAATTTGTACAAAATGTATACTAAAATCAAAGAGCAACAAATATTTGTACAGGAGTAGAGGTAAATGAGGTGGCAGAGAACAAATTATTTGTACACAGCACCTTATAACAATATATAATGCAATACTTACTCTTTTGCACGCAGCACCTTATAACCTGTATATTTATAACAAATCTGTACATACATTTCAACATCCAGATCGTTGGACTGCATCTCTGTTTAATGTCTATTGTCTTTTATAATATTTATTCTGTGTTGTCACTATGTCACTTTATGTACACTGGAAGCTTCTGTAGCCAAAGCAAATTCCTTGTGTGTGTGAAGCACACTTGGCAATAAAACTGATTCTGATTCTGATTCTGATTCTGAGAAGCTGACTTAAGCTTGCTCAGAGAAACGCTGTTGCTGTTTACTTCACTAATATTTATTGAATATGCCTATTGATAGAAGGTAAGTGAAGAAATGTTATACCACCATGTAAAAGTATTTTGTAATATTTTAAAAATACAAAATACAGTCTTTTGTTGTCATACATGTTGTGGCTGCTGTATTTTGCAGTTTATTTTGATACACGTAAAATTTAGGTATTTGGTATTTTATTTTAAAATACACTTCAATGTAGTTTGCCCATCCCTGAAAGTTATTGCCAGAATAAGACAACACAGTGTGTTTGCATGCATTTATTAAAATAAGAAAGATACAAATAAAGCCTATTTCCTACATGTTTCGGTAAGGACAGAAATATTCCCTAAGGGTGAAGTATTCATAACCTTTCTTTAAAATTTTCTATCAATCATAAACCCAAAAAATGGAAGCATAGGACGTCACCATTTAAACCTATACTGAATGTTATAATGTGCTCCTGAAAGGAGATTTGACTTTCTAGTGGTTTAATGTTGACCTCACACAGGCATAGTCAGAGTGTCAGAATACCCATATACAGCCATTCATCCAGCTGATGCATCGTGATATCCATTTTTGTAACTTCGCTGGCTTTTACAGGTCGTTAGGTTAGAAAACATTATAAAAACTGTGGACGGGGCATGCTCTGTAATGGTGAGATTGCCATCTAGGGGTCACTGGTTAAACTGCATTAGTACATTTGTGCGTGGATCAAGAGTTGCGCGCAGATCAAGAGTTGCGCGCGCGTGGATTTGCCGCCAAACTGCGTGAAATTAGTCTCAAAATTCAAACGAAGCTGGCAGTATAGATTCAAACAAAAAATCAATTCACACACGCGCGCCACCTGATCCGCAAATGCAAAACTTCCTTTTCACGCATGCAAATTAAGATGTATGAATGCAAAACATAATATTTGTTTTCGTGAACATGTTTTTGTTTGTGCAAATCTTAAATTCACAGACTCAGGTGGAAAGTTATTCGTTTGTGGATGTAAAATTGCACATATATAACATTAATAGAGCACGTGGATGACAGCGCGTGCATTTGCAAATAATATTGATACTAAATTCATCCCATACTTTTTGCACTATTTCGGACACCACGAGAATCATCTGCTTTCCCACGGTGCACGATAACACTGGAAATTCTGTGCGACTGCCACAAGAGGGAGTATTCCGACAGTCGTGTTCAAATGTCGTGTGCAGTGGAAAGGCGGCTGAAGAGGATATAACTTCAAATTGTACAATAAATTTTTTTCTCTGCTCATTTAACCATGAAATTACAACCTGCAATCATCATAATCGTAATTTTTTAACACACACTACACAACAGTTCTGATTCAGGAAGTCAAAACTTTGCAGGCAAATTTTAAAAGACTAAAAACGTATAAAAGTTTCTAAAGGTTTATTTAAAGGTTTATTTAAAAGACGTGGTATGTTGTGGCACATTGCATCCAATGTTCGAGCCCCTTAATACAATCAAATCCTGGAATTACTTGATGCTGATTTTAAAATTATGTTTAGAAATGTGTTGAAAAAAATCTGTTAAACATAAATTTGGGAAAAAATATAAAAGAGGGCTGATAATTCTGAGTTCAACTGTGTGTGTTTGTGTGTGTTTGCCGTAAAGTTGACATGATCTGACGGTTTTAGCTGCATCAGGTGATTGATTAGGAAGAGGCTGAAAATGTGTACTGTAGGTGTGCTTTCAGGAACAGGGTTGGGAAACACTGCTGTAAAAATACTGCTTAAGAGGGCTAATAATATTGACCTTAAAATGGTATTAAAAAATTCAAAACTGCTTTTATTCTAGCCGAAATAAAACAAATAAGACTTTCTCCAGAAGAAAAAATATTATAGGAAATACTGTGAAAAATTCCTGAATCTGTTGAACATCATTTGGGAAATATTTGAAAGGAAAAAATAAATAAATAAAATCACAGGAGGGTGAATACTTTTGACATCAACTGTAAATAGATTAGACCCTTACAAATTCTTACGAACATAATGCAGGGTAAGAAAAGCAGCAGATAAAATGGAGAAACTCACGTCTTTTCCTCGAATCTGTTCTTCGGTGAGCTGAACTTCTACTAGCGGCCGTACTGTGGTAAAAAGCTTCCACCAGGGCCAGTCTTTTACACCACGGTTCTTCTTTATGTTCTTCTGAACACATCGAATGGCCAAATCCTGGATCTGTGAGATACACACAGTTGAAAAAAATTAATAATTTAACCATATTGAATTTTTTTTCTATTTAAACCACAAATTTAAACTCTTTTATTATTTACTTAAGCAATTTACTCATTACTCATTTCTACTTTTTTTTGTCTTGTTTCTAGTCTAAATATCTAAAAATGTTTAATTCAAGAAGCATTTTCTGGACAAGCAAAAAACATTGTCTTGTTTTAACAAATAATATGTCAAAAAATTGTTTTTCTTAAAACAAGAAAAATATTCTGCCAATGGGGTGATCTGCCAATCTTGTATTTGCTTTGACAAAATGATTTTGCTTACCCCATTGCTCTTTGATATTTTGTTTGTATTAAGGAATTTTGATATTTGAAACAATATGATATGCAGTGTTTTTTATTTGTGTCTGATTAAACAGTAAAGTTATAATCAATGAAACATAATCAGATTAATAAACCATTGTGAATAATGTTTATAATCAAACTCTGTTTGTAAATCAAGGCACTAAAAACTGCTTAACTGGTTTTTCAACTCCTCTGTAACTTTTTGAATTTTTTAACATAAAAAATAAAGATGTAAATTGAAATCTTTCTCTTATATATGAATTTATAACATAAATAATACAGCAAAAGCAATAATTGAAAAATATTGAATCATTTCAGTGTCAACTCTGAAATAATGTTAATAATTTAATATTAGACGTAACATTAATTAATATTGTTTTACATTTTAAAACATACACTGCAGTTGTTGAATCTTTTGATTTACATAAGAATAATGGAAAATTTTAATTATAATTTGCTCAACCATAAGATTAAACTTTTTTGGTGAAATATAAGAAACTGAAAAAATTATATATATATATTTCTTTTTTCAGTTTATTTCACCCAACTGTAACTTAAAAGACTAATAAAACTACAGCTGTTTCTTGATTCTACAATAACCCAACAAACTTTGACACAGTGATAGCAGGAAATAGCTTTAGAGAGATGTTAATATTTTGTTGAACAACCGGGAGCCTTCAAATCAAAATGGTTGAGGATGAGTAATAATCATTTTGACTGAACTCTGCATTCACACTAATTTCTGCATTAGTATGTTCAGAACAAACAAGCTGACTATACAGATCTCCATCTGTGAATGACAAGACAGCTTCATTACCAGCGCACCACTAAATCATTAATGTTCCTTTGCGAACACAAACATAAAAGCCACAGTATGACTTTGATATGACATTTTTGAAAAAGCTCAGAAAGACTTGCAAACCAAAACGGTACAGTTTGATTGGAAATAATTAAAAGTGCATTATAAATAATTGAAGGTTTCATTTGAAGCTGGACTGCATGTCAATTTTGGGTTTTTCATAAACTGTTTTTTCAGTCTATTGAAAAGAAAACATCAAAAATACACTTTCAAGTGTTTCTTTCGCCGCACTTTATTCATTTTGTGTCTGTAGATTTTTATTACAGTACTTTTTTTTCCTCCAGCACAACATTTTCTGGCTGTTTTACCAGTCATGTAGAGAAAACAGACACTAAATATCCTACAGTTTATAAAAATCATTGACTCAAGTATGGCAAATTAAAAATAGAAAAAAAAAAAGATTCTACCTGACTTTTTATATAATGTATAATGAAAATCTAATTAGTACATCATTTGCATATTTTAACATAGCATTTTTAAAAAGTTATAAATAAATTTTATAAATATTTTTTTTTAAATAGTTATAAATAAACAGCATTTTTAAAAATACTTTTTTTCTGTTGGATAATGTGACACAGAATACTGGAATTATGATGTCAAAAATCCAGCTAAGGCTTCACTGGAATAAATTATATTTTAAAAATTATTCAAATAATACCTCTGCCTCTGCATAAAATACGTGTCAAAAACTTTGGTCCCACTTTATATTAGGTTAAAAATTGATCATTTTTTAAAAATGGACCCACTGTATTGTGTAAAACCTATTTTAACATTGAACTTATGATTGAATGAAGTTCTGCATGACTGCATAAAGTTACATCTGTAAATAATTCTGAAATTACATCTTTTGACCCTCTCTTACACTTTAACCCACACTTAAACCAACCCGTATTGCCAAACCTGTCCCTAACCCTACTCGTATCCCACCTCAAGAGCACCAGCAGTGACATAATTAACAGTGCTACGTATAAATAAACAGCGGCACTAATGGCGATACGTTTTTCAGTAACGAGTAATCAATTGAATTACTGTTTCCCCTGTTACAACGCCGTTACCGTTACTGACAATGAAATGCATGTTACTATAATGGTGAACACGGAACACTTCTGTGTGGAGTTTGCATGTTCTCCCCTTGTTCGCATGGGTTTCCTCCGGATGCTCTGGTTTCCCCCCAGTCCAAAGACATGCGCTATAGGTGAATTGAAAAAGCTAAATTGGCCGTAGTGTATGTGTGAATGAGTGTGTATAGATGTTTCCCAGTGATGGGTTGCAGCTGGAAAGGCATTTGCTGTGTAAAAAACATATGCTGGATAAGTCGGCGGTTCATTCCGCTGTGGCGACCCCTGATTAATAAAGGGACTAAGTCTAAAATAAAATGAATGAATGAATGAATATAATTGAGGATATGCTGCTGTCTCTCACATTGTCCCACAACAACGCTAAAATAGTGTAGATTAGCATACAATGTTTTCATTTATTTTATAGTCATAATAACTAGTAACTATAATTACTCTTTTAAAGGAACATGCCCAACACTGAGCACCAGTAGGGTTCTGCAATACATCATGAACACTTATGTTGAACACTCATAATGACATTACAAGTAAGTACATTGTATTTATTTTTTAATGCAAGTACATACTGTAATAGTTAAGGCCACTTAATATAACTTTTTTTTTTTTTCAATCTTAAGGACCCCAAAGCTTTACAACTTCAGTTTAAGAGGAATAAATGCAGCTATTCGGATTGATTGACAATGCAATTTCAGCAAAGGCAAAACAGACTTTTACCTTTCTCTTTTTGAAGGCCTGTCGAGACAGAAAGCCCCGACAGGCGGCCTGGAACAGTGTGATGTTCTGTCTGGTGTGTTCATCCCTCTGTGCCTCTAGTTTAGCCACTGTTCCAGCCCTGAAGAACATCTAGTGCACACACACACACAAAGAAAAACAAAAAGACACACACACAGGAGAGAGAGCTTATTAAAGGTACATATTAAAATGCTCTTCAAATGTCAAAGTACTCAAAGGGACACCAAAATAAACTCATGGACCAAAAAATAAAACACACACAAATTGTTTATATATTAGAAATTAAAATCAAATGGTAAATATTACTACTAACAGTAAAATAAAATTAAGCAATTTTTAAAAATCACATTCACTCATTAAAGGGGACCAATTATGCCCCTTTTTAAAAGATGTATAATGAGTCTATGATGTCAAGTTTATTTGTGCATCTTAAAAATCAACATTGATAATGCCTCTCAGTCGCTGACATTGTCTTCGGCTCTAATGGCGAATGGCTGCTTCTCACTCAGGGCTGTCTATGCTAATGAAGGAAAAAATGTCACTAATGGGCGTGGCTTTCCCCTTTTGATGACACGGACAAAGGCAGAATGTCAATCAAAGTGTTTCTCCATTGTTTTTATCAAGCGTGTTTATAAAAAAAATTGACTTAATTTATTTTTAGTATTAAAGGCTGGCTATTTTCACACATTATAGCCAGACAATTGTGCTTGAATCCCTTATAAAAGTGATTTTTGCATAATAGGTCCCCTTTAATTCAGTTTTTATTTTGTTTTTATATTTTTTACAGAGCAATGATTCTAGTCCAAATAGGATGCAAAAATCATATAGAGATTGTGAATACATTGTAAATACATGGTACAGTAAATCTGCCTTATTGAATGGATGTAGTCATGATATCAGTTGAATGTGTACACATTCGCTTGAAAAGCATCCTGATATACCTGTCAACCCTCCCGTTTTTCCCGTATTTTACAATTCTATCCCTCTATCATCCTGTTAAGTTTTTTTCTTTTATTTTTCCATATTTTTAATCTTTCCATGAAGGGTGGCAATGGAGCCGATCCTCCCGATATGCAACCCATACTGCAGATTGGTGGAGAGGAGACAGTGATTTAGCTAATTATGAGATGGGGATGGTTAGGAGGCCATGATGGACAGGCCAAATCTGGTCAGGATGCCAGGGTTAAACCCCTACTCTTTTTCGAAAAACATCCTGGGATTGATGACCACAGAGAGTCAGGACCTCGGTTTAACATCTCATCCGAAAGACGGCAGCTAACTGTCCCCTTTACTATACAGGGGTGTTAGGACCCACACAGACCGCAGGTTGAGCGCCCCTACTGGCCTCAATAACACCACTTCCGGCAGCAACCTAGCTTTCCCATGTGGTCTGCCATCCAAGTACTGACCGGGCGCAGCCCTTCTTTACTTTAGTGTGAGAGTTGCATAGAACTAGCAGCCGGTAGCCGTGCATGACTGTCAGACGTGTTCCATAGAGATAAATAGATGCTGTAACGGATTCTGTACATGCAATTTGAAGCAAAGCGAAAGTGAACACTCTGGGTTTTGGGTGCATGTTTGAACAAACATACACACATAATAATAAAAATAACAATAATAATAATAATAATAATAATAATAATAATAATAATAATAATAATAATGATAATATCCAAACATGTCAATCTTGGTGGGGTTTATTTTAAACTAATTTTGTCTTAAATGAGCATAAAAAGTTAGCAAAGCAATAAATACTTTCATTATAGATGTGTGCATTTTTAAAGTGACACGTCTGTTATTTAATATTATCAAACAAAAAATCTAAATGAGAGATTCATTCGCTGCTCTTTAACTAGATTTAGGGGAATGAGAGTAATCCCTTATTTTTACATCCTAATGTTGACAGGTATGCTGATGTAAGACGTCAATAAACAAACCCTGATGGAAGCATAAGTTAAAAACTGTTTACTGTTGTTTTACACATTTATACTATCTGCCACCGTATTCATATATAACAGACTGAAACAGCAGAATCGATGTTCATTTAATGCGTATTTACGCTTGTTTTCATTGGGGGGTTTTTTGTTGCTGGAATTCTTCATGAAGGGCTCCTGACATTATAATCCATTTCTGAGCCGCAGTTCAGCCTCTGCAAACCTTGACGCCAATTGCAGCTGCCACAAAATAATTACAAACTATTCCAACTTATAATACGCTCCAATAAACCTCCGCTCTTCTGGGAGTGTGCCAGACCGGCCTTGTTTACACGCGACTGTTTATTTTTAATATTTTTTTTTTATCCAGGGGTCCTTTTGGCTCGCCGTGATTTTCCAGCTGATGGGATTAAACTGTTGAGCGCCAGCGTCTGTTTACACTGATTAGGACACCAGGAAAAACACAAACAAAAAAAACAAGACAACAGACAATGCAACTCACGCCGAGATGAGAGTTTGTTGGATGGACAGACAGAAAAACACTGCAAAAAATGCTTTTCTTAAGCTCAGATTAGTTTTTTTAAACCCAAATTTCAGCAAAATTTGTTTGACATAGGGTTTTTCATGAGGATTGGTAAACAACAAATGGGCATTGGGACGTAAGAATGTAAGACGCTCAAAGTTCAAAGGGAGACATTGGATTTTACAGAATTAGCTCAGCAAAGCCTACAGCAAACGAATTTGGGGACTACAAAAATTAGCAAAGGAGGGCAAACGAATTTGGGGACTACAAAAATACATCCAGGTCAATGATGTCATAAACCCTTCAGGTTATGCTTGCACACCCTGTGCAGCGAAGGGGCGTGGCCAGAGGCGCTGTAATGTTATAGCAGAGAAAGCTAAAATGCTGTCTAAACGCTGCTATTTCAACAGAGCTTCTTCTGTTTCTGTATTTCGGCTTCCAAAGAGAGACGTGCTTACGGTTTAATTTTAATTATGTTCCAGAGAATTATAAAAAAATATATAGCTAGCATTTACATTTACACTGACTGACAGTATTTACACAGCAGAGGCAAAGCGTGTGCTAGTAGAGGCGGGACGCTGCCATTATGTTAGCTGACCAATCAGAGCCTCTTGAGGGCGGGTTTTTGGAGGAATTAGGAAATATGACAGTTGTTTTCATGTTAGCTGAGTAGCTGTATATAATTAAAGCAATATATATGAAAAAATGACGTGATTTTAAACAAATAAAGCATGAGCACACATTGCTTTTCACCCCAAAAACACAACCAAGCCTTAAAAATACAGATTTTTAGACCAGAAAAACAAAAAAAACAAAAAAGCATTTTTCACAGTGAACACAAAAATTGACTCACCTGCATCCTTTGTTGCTTCTAAAGTCACAAAACGAATGTAAAAAAAGTGTGTATAAACTCACCCTACTCAAACCCATGTGATAACTGCTCTTCTCCAGTTCCAGCGACTCCAAAAGCTCCTCCACAGCCTGCAACGACACACACACACAGTCTTGTCCAGTTCACACAGTGTACATTACAAAGCACTGCTGACCCTGGTGTAGGCCTGCAGGACACACACTGGCCATAAAGTCCCCAAACTGTCCAGACCACCATCGCCACTGACACTGTCCCTCTCTCACACGCAGAAAGGTCTCGAGAACTCGATCTGTCTGAAAGGGCCCGTCTACATTACTGCAGTAAAGGGGGACCTGGCCCCTGACTACTAAAGAGCCATTGTTTGAATGGCTTCACAAAACAGCTTCTCCTCCGAGACGCGTTTCCACTTCCCTCTGTCTGTCTCTTTCTCTCAGTGTCTCTCCAGTCTTTTGCATCGTTTCTACTTTCTTTGGGACTCAAAACAACACTGACCTTCACTGCTCTGTCACAAAAGGAGGATGGGTGTTCGTTTACTGCAAGTTATTAGAAATAAAAAAAAGTTTTATATATATACAGTTAAATTATTAGCCCCCCTGTATATTTTGTACCCATTTTCTGTTTAATGGAGAGAAGATTTTTTTTCAATACATTTCTAAACATGATAGTTTTAATAACTCATTTCTAATAACTGATTTATTTTATCTTTGCCATGATGAAAAAAGTACATAATATTTGACTAGATATTTTTCAGGATACTAGTATTCAGCTTAAAGTGACATTTAAAGGTTTAATTAGGTTAATTAGGCAATTTAGGATAATTAGGCAAGTCATTGTATTATGATGGTTTGTTCTGTAGACAATTGCAAAAATATTGCTTAAAGGTGCTGTAAGTTTTTGACTCTTCTGAAGCATAAAAATACCATAATATTTGTGCAGATGTTTAAGAAACATGCTAAGTGAACATTCTTTATCTTAAACAATGCTGAACTCAGATATTCTGCTTTGAAAATGTGTTTTCCGTGCCGGAACGCTGTCTTTGTGTTGTTCATTTTAACCCGCCCAATGCCAGTTTAGACAATTATATTTCAGCATCCCGTGTTGCCTTGGTGGAAAACATCGTATTTCATTCATTCATTCAGAAAGGCTGTGACCTCTGGTGGACAGTAGCAGACTCCGACATGAGACAGATTCAGTTCCACACGAGGTTATTGATTAGGAAATGATATAAATATTATGAATGGAAACATTAGGTGAGCAGGTTACATTGTAACCGCATGTCCTGATACACACTTCGTGACGAGATATGCAGTGATGAGCAATTTGGCTGTTTTCACCAGACAAAACACGACAGATAATAGCAAAATACAGCCATTCAGAAGCACAGAATATGCACTCACTCACAAAATGGTAAGGCTTATGTTCTAATTAATACATATTAACCCTCTTTAACATTATTAAATGTATATGCTGAATCACTGATATGAATATGGTTTAGATCTAAAGTTCAATTTCAAATGGTTTATTTTATTTTCATGATCTGAGGTGAACTATCTGCTGCTGCTTTCAGTATATGGCAATATAATGTCATGTAAAATGGCATTCAAACTCACATTATTAGCATTTAACACTGAATAAAACATATGAGGTTTTCCTGAGGTGATCATTGTCAGTTTTCTGTTGTTCAGCTGTGAGAAATAGAAGCCATTTCTAATATATCAGTTCGAGGTGTTGGTCAGGACAAAAACTCCTTTTAATATGGAAAATATTCCTTCTATCAGGTGCCGTTGCTTTTATTTAGAACACGGTTTAAATTACTCGCTCCTGTCCTCAATCTGGCAACCTGCGCTTGTGTTTGTTTTGATCCAGGAGTGCAATACCTAGGGTGTTGCAACCACTGGGTGTCAAACTTACATACTGCACCTTTAAGGGGCTAATAATATTTGATCTTAAAATGGTTTTTAAAAAGATAAAAAACTGCTTTTATTCTAGCTGAAATAAAGACTTTTCCAGAAGATAAAATAATATAGGAAATACTGAAATTCCTTGCTCTTTCTAAAAATTCCTTGCTCTATTAAACATCATTCGGGAAATATTTGAAAAAGAAATAAAATTCACAGGAGGGCTAATTATTTTGACTTCAACTGTACATATTTTAATACTGCACAATATAAAGTCATTGTGGTAAAGAGAGCTGTAATTTTGAGTCTCATTTGTAACAGGATATTGAGCCATATTGGAAGATTCATTCATTCATTTTCTTTTTTGCTTACTCTCTTTATTAATCAGGGGTCGCCACAGGAGTGAACTGCTAACTTATCTTGCATATGTTTTACGCAGCGGATGCCCCTCCAGCTGCAACCCCTTCACTGGGAAACATCCATACACACTCATTCACACACATACACTACGTACAATTTAGCTAACCCAATTCACCTATACCACATGTCTTTGGACTGTGTGGGAAACCGGAGCACCCGGAGGAAACCCACGCAACCACGGGAAGAACGTACAAACTTCACATAGAAATGCCAACTGACCCAGCTGAGGCTCAAACCAGCGACCGTTTTGCTGTGAGACGATCGTGCCACCCACCGCACCACCGTGACGCCCCATATTGGAAGATGTAAAATCTTAATTAAACGATATTTTATTTTGCTGCGATACATATTGCAATATTGAGTATAATTATAATAGTGCACCATTACACTATTGCACAATATTACTACACCTCATCTAATGAGTTTATATTGTACACTTTGACTATAACAGTATGACTTTTTATCTCATATTTCACAATTAGGATGACTATATCTCCACCCACAACATGACTTTACAGTATACTGCACAGTATGACTATAGTATGACTATATCATAATATGAATTAGGATATAAAGTGATTTGTTGTGATTAAATTTCTCATAATTGCAACTGTATTTCAATTTTATCTCTGAATATGACTTTATATCTCATAATTGTGCCATGAACTGTTTCTCATGATTTTATATTACATTATTGCACAATATGACTACACTTAATTTTTTTTAATTATGATTTAATAGGTGATGATTGTGACTTGTTTGTTTTTTTTTGTTTTTTTTTTGTAATTTGGTTTTTATATCCAAAAATGAAAATATACAATTTTACAATCAGATAGAAAAATACTTGTAACCGCTATTACCCGATATATATCCCCCAGCCCATTATTTGCACATCAGGAAACACAGAATAACTGTAGTTTAGACCAAGTTATTAGATAAATGACATCAAATTTGACATTCGTAGCATCAGATGAGGGTTAAGTGTCCAAGATTTCTCGGACATCGCCTGTATAAATTGTCCATACCATCAGAATTTCCAGTTTAGGATGGTTGATCCGCACTGATGCATTACATTATACATTATTTCCAGTAGTGAATGCAACCAGTGCTTAACAGAGAGATGTGACTTGGTTTTCTTAAAATTACAGTTTTATATACCACAATGACTTGAAATTTTTTTTACCTTTTCGCAACTCTTCAATAGTTTAAACCTGCATATAATTTATGCAAATTACATTAATATTTAAATCGGATGATATATTATGCTAGATTTCCTAATGAAGCTCCAGCAAAGCCCATTTTTCCATGCATTTGGCACAATGTTAATCCTGAATCCTGCCTGCCGTTTACATGCTCAGGCCCACTGAGCAAAGGTTTTGTGTAGTAAAACTCTCCGTTCCCCTCGGCTAATCACAGGGCCAAAACCCGATTAGGAGGCCCCTGGATGGAGACGTTTTTTTCTGGCTGATAATTACAGTACATTTGGGCATTTAGTAAAGCGCTAAAGCCCAGAGCAATTACTACATTTTTCCTGTCTGGTCCGAGTATTGATTCAAGTTGGAGGCCCAGCTGGGGTTTCTTGATTAAGCCCTCACAATAACCCTGATTACCCAGAGTTCATTTCTGCCTCAGACTCACACAAAACACACAAGAGCCCAAAACTTCATTTCGACAGCTTTTGTTCTATTATTTCAATGCTCATTATTCTCTTAAATATCTACTCACTCGTTTCTCGTCCTTCACAATGTAGTTTCTGCCCAGTTTCTTGGTCAAGTGAGGAGCCAGAACGTCAAAGCGTCTCCTGAACTCGGAGAACACCATGTGGTCAGGATAACCTGTACAAAACATTCAGATTTTCAGCTGGAAATAATGGAGAGGACTTGATTTAGGTGTAGGCTTCTGTTGTGATTAATTGCCGAAGCTTTTGTCATGGTATACGGTAGCATGTTATGATTTTGCCAAGTACAATGCGTTCCTGGATTAACGTCCATGTTGATCCTGGAACATCATTTTTGTATGCAAATGTAACCCATACCTATTCCTTACACCTAAACCCAACCATAACTGTAAATTATTCCCAAAGTCAGAGAGAAATAATAGTTGGATAACAATCATGTAGAAGTGCATAGACCTAAATGTAAGCCTAAACTTAACATAATCGGTGAACATATCCCTTAATTCTGATTGGCTGATTGGAATGTTACTGGCCACTTTATTAGGTATACCTTACCAATACCAGGTTGGACCCCCTTTTGCCTTCAGAACTGCCTTAATCCTTTGTGGCATAGATTCAACAAGGTACTGGAAGTATTCCTCAGAGATTTTGGTCCATATTGACATGATAGCATCACGCAGTTGCTGCAGATTTGTCGGCTGCACATCCATGATGCCATTCACATCACATCCCAAAGGTGCTCTATTAGATTGAGAACTGGTGACTGTGGAGGCCATTGGGTACAGTGAACTCATTGTCATGTTCAAGAAACCAGTCTGAGATGATTCGTGCTTTATGACATGGTGTGTTATCCTGTTGGAAGTAGCCATCAGAAGACACTATGGTCATAAAGGGATGGACATGGTCAGCAACAATACTCGGGTAGGCTGTGGCGTTGACACGATGCTCAGTTGGTACTAATGGGCCCATAGTGTGCCAAGAAAATATCCCCCACACCATTACACCACCACCAGCCTGAACCATTGATACAAAGCAGAATGGATCCATGGTTTCATTTTGTTGACACCAAATTCTGACCCTACCATCCTAATGCCACAGCAGAAATCGAGACTCATCCGACCAGACAACGGTTTTCCAATCTCCTGTGCTGTCAATTTTTGGTGAACCTGTGCAATTTGTAGCCTCAGTTTCCTGTTCTTAGCTGACAGGAGTTGCACCCAGTGTGGTCTTCTGCTGCTGTAGCCCATCCGCCTCAAGGTTGTACGTGTTGTGTGTTCAGAGATGCTCTTCTGCATACCAGCTTGAACCAGTCTGGCCATTCTCCTTTGACCTCTGGGATCAACAAGGCATTTGCGACCATAGAACTGCCGCTCACTGGATATTTTCTCTTTTTTGGAAAAACCTTAGAGATGGTTGTGCGTGAAAATCCCAGTGGATCAGCAGTTTCTGAAATACTCAGACTGGCCCGTCTGGACCAACAACCATGCCACATTCAAAGTCACTTAAATCACCTATACTTTTTTTGTCCACTATTTTTTGTAATTTGAAGCAAAGATGATATAATACATACATAAATACAGGTAAATGTTCATAAGTTTTTAAAAAAAAATCCTAATGATAAGATGCTAATGACTGCAAAACATATCATAACAGGCTTGTACAAAGGGTTTATTGGACAGGTGTACCTAATAAAGTGGCTGGTGAGTGTAGATGTTAATCCAGGAACATGTACTGTGCGATATTCGGTATTATCACGGTATTGAGCCAAGCAGCAAAAAATAATATTTTAACAGGTATGAAAACAAAAAACACTTTGCATATTGTTTTACTGTATATACATGTTCAATGTTTTAAACTATTTAAATTGCAAAAGGATGATGAAGTACACTTCACAATAAAGTCTCATTAGTAAACATTAGTTAATACATTCAAATCAACAATAAGAAATAGCCATATTGAGTTTTTGTAAAGTGAATTTTATTAGGTTTTCACTTCATTAAATAAAATTATTAAAATTTTGATTTGAATGTGTTATTAAGCATTGACTAAGAAATTAACATCAGATTTGATTAATACATGTTTTTGTAGATTTCAATACATTGATTTTAGTTAAATTAACTGATGGTAACAAATAGAGCCTTATTGTACATAGTTAACAAACAAAATAGTCACAGTCTATAGTCACAGTGTTTGTCATAGTAAAAATCTCATAGGAACGATTAACTTGTGAAAATAATGTGTTTGAAAATAGACCTTCTATTAAGTCTTCAAGCGTTTTTTGCAGTGATGAATATTCTTAAAAAGGCCTCTAAAACATTAAATCAACAATTATTCACTGTATTTTTAAGTTCTTACAATCTCAATATTGTGCATGTTCATTATCACGATATATTGAATGAATGAATACCAGCAAATGTCTACGTTTGATTGGACAGTATCATATTTTCTCACCTTGTCTGTAAATCCTCAAGCTGTCCAGCAGTTTAAAGCCGTGGATCTGAGCCCTGAGCAAAGCCACATCAATCTGCATAAGTCCAGGATCACAGCTCTCGTCTGGAGACCCTGCGGCCCTCAGAACTTCCACTCGGGGTAACAGACAGTGGACAAAATGAACTTTGGATCTGCGGACGGTGTCCAACAGTGCATCCTGATTGAAAGGATTAAATTGATAAATTAGCAAAGGAGTGCAATAAATAAAGCTCTGTTGGTGGTTCAGGCAACGTGCAAATTAAAGCAAGCAGAGGCTTCAGCTCATTTCCATTATAACCAATATAATCTACCAAGAGGAACTGTTAAGGCTCAAAAAATCAGTGTCAATCAAACATGTTCACTCCTGCTTGTGTCGTTAACACATTAAAAATAAGATGAACAAAAAAAAAATGAAACCCTGCAAACAGATTAAATACAGGGATGGAGAAAAGAGCGCTCATTTATTATCAGCTGTCAGTCAGCGCTCGGCCTTTTTTTTCCCCTGGTCATTGCACCTTTGCCGTGTACAGTGTAAATTCAGGCAATCGGATACGAGTCACTTTTAAAAGATGATGTAAGCGGGTCATCAAAAAAATCAGATACGGTCACAAAATCAGAATCGATCATCAAGATTTGCAGTGTAAATGCAGCCTGAATGTAAATGTTAAGAGTAGCATTTTGTATTGTACATGATATTGAATAGAAAGCCTGTGCAGGTGAAAGAGAACTAGAGTTATGTGTTCAGGAGCACGTGAACAGGTGACCCGATGTTGGGTTATGACATGATTTAGAGAGTGTATTATTCAGTGCGGGACTCTCTTGAAAACCCACCACTTGGAGTTTAATCTGAAGGCAGAGAGACTTCTTCTTGACTGCCGCCATGCCTGTGGTGAAGGTCTTCCTCATGCTGGTGGCTCGACGCATGGCGAGCTGGGAAACACCCTCCAGTCCAGCGATGGATCCGGTCAGAACCGCAGCGCTGCTGGAGCGGCCCACAAACATCCCGCTGATGCTTTTTCTGTTACAACAAGAGCAAAAAACATCATAGCGTGTCTACAGCGGATGCAGGCGGTGATACTGAAGAAAACAATGAACATTTTCTAATGGATGAATGATTCAATGACTGAATGAGTCGGATTTCTGAATGAATATTTAAAAGTTCAATGTAATTTCAAATCCGCAACAAAATCTGACTTAAACTCAAATCGAAAAACCCAAAATATGTTGTATCTAATGGTTAAATAATATTTAAAAAGCACATATTTGACACTTGTATTGATGTGATCATTCTCCCAATTTATTGTATTGCTTGTTGCATTTTATCCTATTCATGAGTAAAAGAAGAGCATCCTATTTTTATGTCTAAAGTCTTTGTGGAGGGGAAAAGTGACCTACTGCCTTTTATTAGTGATTTTAGTTCATTGTGTGACAGAATTTGATGAAAAGCTATAGGTATAACGCCGGGGAGTGACACTGACAACGGAGGTGGATCCAAATGCAGGTTTATTAGCGAGGTCAGGTAAGCAGTGGTCAACACAGGGGCAAACAGATGTATACAGGCAATCCAGAATCGTAGTCAAAGTAACAGGCAGAAGGTCAACAAGGCAGGTAGCAGACACGGATAAACTGACAAGCGAGGCGAGGATCAAAACACACGGAAAAGCAAGACAAAGGAAAACGCGTTGTAATGTCGCTAACAGTAGACAAGACTCAGCAACAGTGTGTGTGTGTCTGTGCTGTTTAAATACTCTGTGTAATCGGTGGTGTAACGAGTACTGAAAATCATACTCAAGTAAAAGTATCATTACTTGCCCAAAAATGTAGTGCAAGTAGAGTAAAAGTATCTGTAGTAAATATTACTCAAAGTATGAGTAAAAGGAAGTCCTTTTAAAAGTACTCGAGTAGTATTACGCTGTGAAAAATTGATGCGTTTACAGAATGTTACGTTTACACATCCCTGCACAAACAACATGTGCTGTATTTAGGGATCTTCCAATTTTCGTTCGTTCCTTCCAACCTTCTTTCAATTATTTGTTTGTTCCCTCCTTCCTTCATTCATTCGTTTGTTCCCTCCTTCCTTCGTTCGTTCGTTCGTTCATATTTTTGTTCCTTCCTACATTAGGTCCTTTTGTTCATTCATTCGTTTGTTCGTTTCTTCCTTCCTTAGTTTGTTCAGTCCTTCCTTGAATTCTTCCTTCATTCGTTTGGTCCTTCCTTCTTTCCTCCCTTCATTTGTTAGCTCATTCTTTCATATTTTTGTTCCTTCCTTCATTAGGTCCTTTGTTCATGCGTTCATACGTTCGTTCCTTCTTTCCTTCCTTAGTTTGTTCAGTTCTTCCTCGAATCCTTCCTTCATTTATTTGGTTCTTCCTTCTTCCTTCATTTATTTGGCGGTTTAAATACTCTGTGTAATCAGTCCACCACTGATTACACAGAGTATTTAAACCGCCAAATAAATGAAGGAAGAAGGAAGAACCAAATAAATGAAGGAAAGAGTACTGAAAAATCATACTCAAGTAAAAGTACCATTACTTGCCCAAAAATGTAGTGCAAGTAGAGTCAAAGTATCTGTAGTAAATATTACTCAAAGTATGAGTAAAAAGTAGACCTTTTAAAAGTATTCAAGAGTAGTGAGAAGTGAGTATTACACTGTAGAAAAGTTGATGCGTTTACAGAATGTTACGTATACACATCCCTGCACAAACAACATGTGGTGTATTTAGGGATCTTCCAATTTCAGTTCGTTCCTTCCAACCTTCCTTCAATTATCTGTTTGTTCTCTACTTCCTTCATTTTTTTGTTCGTTCACCCGTTCGTTCGTTCATATTTTTGTTTCTTCCTACATTAGGTCCTTTTGTTCATTCATTCGTTTGTTCCTTCCTTTCCTTCCTTCCTTCCTTCCTTCCTTAGTTTGTTCAGTCCTTCCTTGAATTCTTCCTTCATTTATTTGGTCCTTCCTTCTTTCCTCCCTTCATTTGTTCGCTCATTCTTTCATATTTCTTTCATATTTCCTTCCTTCCATTCCTTGTTCGGTCCTTCCTTTTATTTGGCCCTTCCATCCATTCTTCATTCGTTCCATTTAGTGATTGTTTAAGGCTGTTTGGTGATTTCAGTCATCATACAGTCGACATCCATCATTTTCAGTGACAGGCAGTCTATAAACAGTCTCTGGATCAATGCGTGTACAGATTTTGGACATCTTCTAGGACATTTTTAATGTTTCTGAAAGGTTTGCTGCATTTATAAAGCGCCCATGTCTTGTGGTTGTTCAGTATGATGTGATTTACTTTCTATGTGTGATTTAACTGGACAGGAAACTGATCTTTTTTATTTTTGACAATGACCATAGACAAGAAAGAAATTAAGTAGTGACTGCAGGTTGAGGGAATGTAGTGGATTAGAAGTACCGATACTGCACTAAACATGTACTGAAGGGAAAGTAAAATACACATTTATAAAACTACTCAGTAAATTATAATTCCTGAGATTATAATTCCAATTACAGTAGTTTGAGTATTTGTAGTTACTTTTACACCCCTGTGTGTAATCAGTCAATGGCAATCCTCCAGCTGTGTGCATGCAATCAGTCATTATCAGGAACCAGTTGTGTGTGTGTGTGTGTGTGTGTGTGTGTTGCATGATTGGGTGTTGTAGTCTATATCGTGGCGGATTTGTAGTCCGTAGTGAATGTGAGTATTTTTCAGAGATCTCTGGTGTTAGATCGCTGGTGATGGTGACAGTAGGATAAACCAGCACAAAAAACACAATAATCAAAATATATTCTAATAATCGGACAAAATCCCACAAAATACTGACTTTTTTGTCATTATCACCTATATTCTGTTGTCTTTGAGTTTGTTTTTGACTAAAGATAGAACATTGTGTTTTAAACTGTATTCTGTGATTCACTAAGGTGACAAATGCAGATGCTTGTGGGCGGGTCTTACTTCTGTGAGTTCAGCAGCAGATTGGCTGCGTTCTGGGGGGTGGGGTTTAGCCTGGCTAGATTCAGCCAACCATACGTGTCATATTCCACCCAGTCTGTCCCATGGCTGTGTCCGAGCACAAAGTGGTTTGTGTTTTCACTCTTAAGCACCACTGTGTGACCTGCAGACAGACAATAGTATCTGAAAACCGGTCCCAGGCAGTATGTAAACTTTTATGAGTACTGTTTTTTGTGATTGTGTTTGTGACCTGTGCTTTCCCCCTCTGCAGGGCCGTAGTAACTGAAGAGTCGCTGCAGGAGTGTTTCCTCTGAGCCTCCAGGCTGTAAAACCTCCTCCTCCATCAGCCAGAACAGACCTCTGGCTTCATCCGTACGGGATAGAGTACGTACCTAAAACACAGACATGAACATCCAGTCCAAAAACAAATCACAGTGTTCTCTTTTCAACACACACGTTTCCATCAGATATCACATACTTACAGTATAAACATTGATTAAAAAGACTGCAGTGTATCACTTTTACTGGAGAAACAAGATCACTCTACAGTTGCACGGAGCTATTTTCTCATCCAAATATATTAATGCAGATTTTGGGATGAGTAAAAGGCTTCATTATAACACCATGATGTGCATAATATCCTAAAATGCACTTACAAATGTGCTTAATTGAGATTTTTTTATTAAGATAAAGCAAATAAACTATGATGCAAACCCATTTATCAGGCCCTCCAGGATTTTGCATGAAATGCTGTCATGACACCTATATAATCATGACGCAGCACATGAGATTTTATGCATGGTTATGACAACTGTCATTAAGTGTCATTTGCTCAGTTGTCATTTTAAATGCAAATGACACATTATTTGAGATATTTTTGCTATGACTTGAAGTAAATAAGTTTGACAAACAAATATTATATTTGTCTTAACACTTGACAGCATAAGTTGCCAAAAATTTGTCATAAACATGATCGTCATGAGGCCACTATTATTATTATTATTAGTATTATTATTATTATTAGTATTATTATTAAGATGTTTGGAATATTTTGATTGGATTTGATCAATTAAATTCGAATTTGTCAATGTCAAATAATGATAACTTGACAAACAAACTCTGTCTTTGTCTCGACACCTACAAATACCAAGACAGCATAAGTTGCCATAAATCTGTCATAAACATGATTTTCATGAGGCCATTGTTATTGTAATCGTGAATATTTCTTTAACATTTTAATTGAATTTGAAAAATTGAGTTTGTCAAAGTAAATGTCAGATAATGATCACTTAAACAAATAAACATAAACAAATACACCATAAAATGTCTTTGTCTTGACACTTACAATTACCAAAACAGCATGAGTTTCCATAAATCTATCATAAAGATGATTGTCATAAGGCCATTATTATTATCATTATTATTATTATTATTATTATTATTATTATTATTATTATCGTTGTGAATATTTCTTTAATATTTTAATTGAATTTGAAACATTTAATTTGTCAAAGTAAATGTCAGATAACTTGACATAAACAAATACATCATAACCTGTGTTTGTTTTGACACCTACAATTACCAAAACAGCATAGGTTTCCATAAATCTGTCATAAACATGATTGTCATGAGGCCATTATTATTATTATTATTATTATTATTATTATCATCATTTTTATTATTATCATCATCGTTGTGAATTTTTTTTTATATTTCAATTAAATTAAAATTTAAAATAAAACAATTAAAATGTTTAATTTGTCAAAGTAAATGTCAGATAACTTAAAACATACATCATACATCATAACGTGTCTTTGACTTGACAATTACCAAAACAACGTAAATTGTCATAAATCTGTCATAAACATGATTGTCATAAGGCCATTATTACTATAATCGTGAATATTTTTGAAATATTTATATGCAATGGAATATTTTAAATTGAATTTGAAAAAATTAATTTGTCAAAGTAAATGTCAAGTCATTTTATGACAGCGTCATGATTATTTAATACCATCTAGTTACATTTTATTGACAAATTCAATTTGTTCCACTGTAGTTGAGCTCAACAAAAAATATCATCGATGCTCTCATAAAATTCATGACACAATTCACAAAATCCTGGAGGGACTGATTTATTGAATAGGTGTGTTGATATGCAACCAAAACAAGCTAATATAAAGTAACTGAAATGATTGGAGAACACACAGTAATAATACACAGTTTGTTTACTAAAATAGTCAGGCAAACAAACATTATGTGTTGAGTGGTTGTGCATGAGTGTCTTACCAGGGTTTGACTCGAGGACTGATCAATCACAGCCACTGAGCGAGAAGGACTGGGCTCCAGGTCATCCAGAGTGATTTCAATGTTCTCCTATGGGACACAAAGTCAGAGGGTTCATGTGTTGAATTAATTTGTGGCTCATGATGCTCTGCTTTAGTTAAAATACGCAGAAATTAGCGAAACAGCAAATAATTGTATATGCCAATCACATCACGTGGCCACAACGGCTTTTCTTTTTCTAGATTGCTTTTGAAAACACTATCGGTTGGGTTTAGGGAAGGGGTGGGTGGGTCTCAGAGGATTTTGCTGTGTAGTCCTGGGTACATATCTTAAATGAGCCTGGGCTGCAGATTTCCCATGACAACTCCCACCACACACACACACATCTAATTTTGACATTCTTCAAGGGGAATCAAGCATTATTTAGAGGGGTCAAACCCCTCCAAACCCCCCTATATTTCGTACCATACAGATACTGGTTGGCATTTTTAAATACACAGCCGAGACATTACATCGTAATACTATATACATATAATAACAAGCCATGGTCGACCTGAGCTCAAACAAACCTTGTCGTCGTCTTGATGTACAGCCACAAGGCCAAAAAGAACAAAATCTGCCGTGTCGTGTTTTTATTTTACGAGGCCGTGTAAAAGTGCGATGGGTTTCACTTTCTCGTGCCCTCACTGCATGTATATATTTGAAATAACAAACTTCTTGAGCTGATAATAATAACGTGCGTGTTATTATTGAAGTGCTTCTGACATCAGATCCTCTCAGAAATGGACAAACGTGAAAGTGAAGCACGAAAAAACAGAGAAGCCGGAAAAAACAAAGGAGCAAATGATTCTTTCAGCAACCTAAAGGATGAACAAACTACCATGTTCTATTATCATCTATTTCATTATCAACTATTATCATCACCTTTTGGACTATTATGAACTCGGGAATGATGGAACTAGCTACTTTCTAACAAGAGGTTACATGTGCTGGTGAAGATAAAGGATACAGATGAGAGATTTGCACTGACTGGGCTATATGTTGCGTGTTTTTGAACCCAAATAAGGACTATATGTATCCTGTGTGTAGTCTTTCTGTAATTGGTAACATATCGGAGACTGTAAGGGGCTGTATGTGTTCATATATGTTGCATTTATTTATTTATTTTATATAATTGCAGACGTTACAGTAGGCTATTTCACACTGTCTTAGTGCCATGATGTGTTTTGGACTGAAAGCATTGGGCTAAAAGCTACAGAATTCTGGGTGTTTTTACACACCTCCTTGTAACGCTCCAGCTCCTTTACGAATGTTCGCTCCTGGAAAAGCGTCTGCAATCGTTCCTGAGCGTAATTATGGCAGAGCTCCTCAAACGTGGCACCGCGCTGGATCTGAGTCTTCACCTGCCGAGGGTTCTGGAATCCTGGAGTGTCCACAATCAGCAGAGAACACAGAGAGTGCTGACTGGACTTCAGCGCTCTAAGAAAAGACCAAACAAAACATCTCTAAACACACTAAATTTGCTCTCACTGCACTGGGTGATCAGAAGTCACTGATTACCTGTTAATCAGAGAGATGATGAGCGTGAAGAGCTCTGAGTATAAACCAGCCGCCATTGACTCCAAACACTCCGCTGCTGTGGCTTTAGATGCTGAGATGAACACAAAGTTCACACATTTTGAGATATAAAACAGATAAGTTTGTGACGTAATACTGTCATGAGACTATTTATTCATAACATGACATGTCAAGAATGTGAAGGAGATTCTATGCGCTGAAATTGTTTGAGATATCTTGGTTATGACTAGGCCCGCACAGAATCTGTGCGTGCAGATTTCCAGATTTTTTAGCCCATCTCTGTTTATTGATTCTGTTTATTTACTTGTGTAAATGTGTGTACATTTATATTTATTCAGTTTTTAAATTAATTTCACTAATATTACTGACTAATATTAAAATATTTATAAGATTTATTTACAATACAGTTTGTAAAGTTATATTTTCTGTCTTTTAGTAGATATTTTATATGAAAGGCTTGCTTTAATTGCCAAATAAAGTGGATATAATTGGATCTGCATTGTAAACATTAAATAAAAGTTTAAAAAATTTATTACTTTTTATTTCATATAGTGAAGTTTATTTATAAACTAATTTAGAAGGGAGCATGTGCTTATGATTGATAGGAGCTGGTACTCATTAGCTAATGCATGATTCACCAATCAGACGATTCCTAAATCACTATAAATAACCAGAGTATCTTACCCTAGCCATCTTCGTCTTGAAGAATCCCCCCTTCCACCCCTACTCCTCCCCTTTCCTTATCAGGGCAGCACTGAGGCCCAATGGTTAGCACCATTGCCTCACAGCAAGTATGTGACTGGCTCAGATCCTACCTGGCCAAGTCGACATTTCTGTATGGAGTTTGCATGTTCTCCCCGTGTTTGCGTTTCCCCGTTTTTCCCGGGCAGTCCGGTTTCCTCCCAGAGACCAAAAACATGTAACATAAGTAAATTGACAAACTAAATCGGCATCATAGATAAGCGTAGAATTCAGCATACACTCTCCAGAGCCATTCATAATCTACATTTGCCAAGCGGGGGAGTTCTCGAGACCTACCTGAACTCGGACTCCCCTCTCGCACTGCAACGGGGGGACCCTGGGCTCGAGGATCCCACGAGCTCAGGGCTCTCTCCCGGGATCTTTATAATCAATAATCAGCAAGGGCGAACACTTGAATTAAGGTTTTAGTTATGATACTCCCAAAATCATTCCACATAAATCCACAGATTTAAAAAAAAAAAAAAAAAAAAAAAAAAAAATAAAAAATAAAATAAAATTTGCAGATTTCGTCTGGCCCTAGTTAGGTCTATTTTTCATAAATACATCATAACCTGTCTTTGTTTTTTATGATCAAAACTTGACATTACTAAGACAACGTAACTTGTCATAAACCTGTCATAAACATAAACATAGCCTCATGACAATTATGTTTATGACAGATTTATGACAGATTATGTTGTCTTGATAATGTCAAGTTGTCATGACTAAGGTTACAATGTAATTGTTTGTCAAGTTGTAAAATAGACACCTCAACCAATGTCATCTTTGCATTTATTTATCTAATGACATTTATGGTCCGTTTCTACGGTACGGTGGTACGGTACTGTTCGGTATGCTTTTATGGCCGTTTCCACTGTCAAAGGTACCAAGAAGCAAACGGTACCATACCACTTTTTGGATACCCTTCTGAAAGGATACACAGAACAACAAAAGGGAACCCAAAGGCGAAGCTAGACAAGCAGCTGAACGCTATTGGTTTACAGAGAAATGTCACTAGCGCGTACACAAGCAGGAAAATGAAAACAAAGGAACCGCCATTTTTACACAGCCGAGACATTACATCGTAATACTATATACATATAATAACAACCCAATGGTTGACCCAAGCTCAAACAAACCTTGTCGTCGTCGTCTTGGTGAACAGCCACAGAGCCAAGAAGAACAAAATCTGCCGTGTCGTGCTTTTGTTTTACGAGGCCGGCTAAAAGCGTGAGTGATTTGACTTTCTCGTGCCCTCACCGCACGTCTATATTTGAAATAAAGAACTTCTTGAGCTGATGATAATAACGTGCGTGTGATTATTGAAGTGCTTCTGACATCCGATCCTTTCAGAAACAGACAAACGTGAGAGTGAAGCACGAAAAAACAAAGGAGACGCCATAAAAAACAAAGGAGAAAATGATTCTTTCAGCAACCTAAACCATGAACAAACTGCCATGTTTAACTATTATCATCACCTTTTGGACTATTATGAATTCGGAATGACTTTCTAACAAGAGGCTGCATGTGCAGGTGAAGATTAAAGATACAGATGAGAGGTTTGCACTGACTGGGCTAAAAGTAGCGTAGCAACCCAAATAAGGAATAAATGTATGCTGTGTGTAGTTCTTCTGTAATTGGTAACATATCAGAGACTGTAAGGGGCTGTATATGGTGCATTTATTTATTTACTTTATATAATCGCAGACAGTAGGCTATTTCGCACTCATTGATCTACAGTTATAATTAATCATGTTCATAGAAAGGTCAGTAATGAACATTTATACACCAGTATTTCTGTGTTTAAAGCCTCTGTTTTGTGAGAAGTGCTTCTCATATAATATGACAAGGACCCATACAGCTGTACTGTAGACATTTCCTCGAGTGAGAATGACTATTGATACCTTTTTGGCAGTGAAAATGCAAGCCTAATAAAGGTGACCCGTACTGACCCATACAGTACTGTACCACTCAGTGGAAATGGGCCATTAATGACATTTGTCATATAAGCATGCATAGAATCTCCTTCATATTCATGGCATGTCCTGTATTATAACTATAAAGGTGTCATGACAGTCTTATGAACACCCCCTTCATGTAAAGTGTTACGAAATACATTAGTAAAGATAAACTCTACCTGAGTGGTCCGTGTCTTCGGTACTCGGCCGGAGGCTTGCGGAGCGTGGTAGTGTGCCTTTTCCTTGAGGTTTAAAGATGGCAGAAGACAACTCTTCCAGTGAGCAGCCCAGAAGATACGCTGCTTTCTGTGCCCATTCATGTCTGGCAAACTGCTTTCGGCCAGCTGAAAGGTCAAAAATGGCACATTCGCAAAAGAAAAACAGCATTACCACAAAACCTCCAGCACATTATGCCGAAATACTATAGATTTTCCAGCTACTCTGAGAGCTCTTTGGTCAAGCGCCCAGAGAAACTTTCATCTCCTGGACTGATGATCAAAGAATGCAACATTTTCAATCGGGCGCTCGACATCAGAGAGCAGAAGCGAGCCCAAAGGCTTATGAAAGGTGGACATAGTTGTATTAAGATGCTAAATAAATAGAATAAACAAAACTAGAGACTGAGCGAGAGTAACTTGCATTTACCTGCGTCAGTTTCTGTGTTAGGATGGGAGCAGCATGCAACATCAATACATGCAATAAAAACACATGATTACAATGGGTTAACACAAACAACAACTGGTGTACATGGAGAAACACTATTAGATACTGATGATGACGGATGAATGTTTTTAGAGCTCAAACACACACACACACGAGGCTGCTAGATTGGTATTGAAACTCTACTGACTCTTAGTGGACAGATGGTAAAATACACTCAGTCAAGTGAATGAAAGTGATTAAATTGCAAACAACTGATGTGGAGGATAAAAGAAATGATACGTTTTGAATTTAGAAGGCAAATAAAGTTTGGGTTAAGATTTGTTTGATTTTTTTTTTTTTTTTTGGAATGATATGGTGATATGTCAAATAGAGTGACAGTAGAAAAACATTTATAATGATACAAAAAAAGTCTAAGTTAAAATTTAACTAATGCTTGATCAATATAGAATAAAAGAAAAGCATTTACTTAATATAGATTTTGTAACATTATAATTGTCTCTACTGTCATTTTTAATCGATCTGATGTATCTTTGATTAATCTAGTTCAAAAGAACAGCATTTATTTAAAAAAATAATATAACACGTTACAAATTGAAGTAACAACAAACACACACACACACACACACATATATGTATATATATAAGGGATGCTCAAATCAGGATTTTTGCAGCCGATACTGAGTACCGATTCCTTGTCATGGTAATCGGTCGATACTCAGTACCGATGCTTCAAGCTTTATATAACTTTTCCATTGCATAAAGCACATTTTTCCCCTAAGTATGAGATCTCGCCTTACCTATGAGAATAAATTAAGGATGTTGCATACATGTAATAGTTAAAAGCAGCTTTTCAAAATATGATATATAAAACAGATTAGAAGCTCTGTCACGAAAACAAATTCCTCGTAGGTTTGAACATACCTGGCAATAAAGCTCTTTCTGATTCTGATTCAGATTAATATATTAGAAACATTCCTCATGTGTTGTAGTCCTGCTGATGTATATCCCAAATGCGCACATGCATCTTCCACTGCTTGTAAAATCACAAACAATCACTTGTGATCTGTTTGTGAGATCGGCCAGATCAGCGAGTACCGATTGAGTCGTGAAATGTGATTATTGGTATATATGTATATATATTATCTATTATTTTTCTTTGATTATTTTTTCTTTTGGATTAATTCACTTTGTGACATTATAAATGACTTTACTTCCAAGTTTCATCAATTCAATGCATACTTTATCAATATAAAGAGCAAAAGATTTTTCAAACATTATACTGCAAACCATTTTTCAAACATTATAAATCTATTTACAGTCAGTCATGATCAAATTTAGGACATTTACAAAGTTAAATATATATTTTTAATAAATGCTGTTCTTTTGAAAATTCAGATCAATATATCAAAAAGATTATCAGTTTCCACAGAAATAATGAATGGCACAAAGAGTCTAAACACTGAACATTAAATAGAAATAATAAACGCCA
>CAIGQQ010011173.1:7125806-7137310 GCA_903798035.1 Danio albolineatus | reverse complement strand
TATAAATAATAAACGCCACAAAGAGTCTAAACACTGAACATTAAATATAAATAATAAACGCCACAAAGAGTCTTAAACACTGATTGTTTCCACAAGTAAACAGAAATATTAAATGACACAAAGAATCTAAAAAGCCTGAAAGATTTCTCTCAGCACATAACTGTAAAGTGCCACTAGTGACTCTCAGTGGACAGATGTTAAAACACACTCTTTGCAGTCAGACTTGCTTTTATTCCTGTGCTCTCCTCTTGTATTAGTTTAGACACTGGTAGCTTTACCTTTAGTAGCCCCGGCTGCACCGAGATGGTAAATAGCCCCTAAGATCAGCCAGACAGTCTTCAGTTCTTCAGGAGAGACTCCCAGCACTTTCATGGCAGCCTGTAGCTTGATGAACTGCTGAGTGGCTTTCTGCTTGTCATCGAGCTACAGAAAAGGACGTACAGTATGAACTAATCTGTATTGAAAAAATAGTTATGCATTATGGAGATATGCATTTCGTACCTTTGAGGGAGGAAGGAGCCCAAAAGTGCTGTTCTCAGCCAAGTGATTGAAGTGAAGTTCAGTCCTGAAAGGCACACAAAATTCCTTCAGCTGGTCGACTTTAATCTATACAGGTTACTGTGGTGGAGGAACATCAATTTGCATTTTATTTTAATCATTTATCTTCACAATTCTGGATAATTGACTTAAAACAGATCAAGATTCTCCCATGATTGTGAATAGAAATGTAACAAAAATAGCATTATTTACTGAAGGTTCTGGAACAAATGTTGATTGTTGCGGTCAGTTTAAAATATTTAACTAATCTGATTGAATCTGAATCACTTTACAGATGAATCAGTCTTTTGAATGAACGATTCATTAACTCAATGATTAATTAAGACTTCACTTGTCTCAGCTTTTATTAGCAATTCTCTTGAACAACAAATTATTCAGTGACTACGAATGATTCTGACTGTTTTTGAATGAGTTTTTTTAACAAATGATTCAGTGACTCACTCTGAGATTTCACTTGTTTCATTGCTAGATGACTATTATTGAACTATGATTTTTGAACTATTTCCTTGAACAAATGACTCATTGACTAGTCTTGTTTCATCGTTTTATGAATCAGTGTTTTTGATCAGAAGTTTCTCAAACGAATGATTCAGTGTCTCACTCATAAGATTTCACATGTTTTATTACTTGATAAATAAGCATTTCTATACTCTTCTCTTAAACAGGTGATTCAGTTACTACGTAACTAATAGTTACTTGTTTTATGACTGGTTGAATCAGTTTTCTTGAACAAATTATTTAGTTGCAGATTTAACTTCATTATCATTATCACTTCAGTATCATTATTGGATGAATCAGCAATTTTGAACCATTCTCTTGAACAAATGACTCTATAAATAGACTTGTTTCGTGACTGGAGGAATAATTATTTTTGAACAGGTTTCTTAAAAGACTTACACAATGACTCAAATATTTAACTTGTTTCATGACTGGACGAATCAGCATTTTTGAATGATTCTTAGCAATTCTCTTGAACAACAAATGATTCTGTAATTTTTGTATAAGTATCTTGAATGAATGGTTCAACGTCTCACTCATAAGATTTCACATTTCATTACTTGATAAATAAGCATTTCTGAACTCTTAAACAGGTAATACAGTGACTAGGACTTGTTTTATGACTGAATGAATCAGTGGTTTTGAACAAGTTTCTTGAACGAATGATTCGATTGCTCAAAGATTTCACCTGTTTCATTATTGGATGAATCAGCATTTTTGAACCATTCTCTTGAACAAGCAAATCACTGTTTTCGAACAAGTTTCTTGAACGAATGATTCAGGGACTGAAATATTTAACTTGTTTCATGACAGGATGAATCTGTGTTTTTTAACAAATTTCTTGAAAGAATGATTCAGTTGCTCAAAGATTTCACTTGATACATTACTGGATCAATCAGCATTTTTGAACCATTCTCTTGAACAAATGACTCAGTAACTAGACTTGTTTCATGACTGTATGAGTCAGTGTTTTTAAACCAGTTTCTTAAAAGAAATATACAATGACTCAAATATTTAACTTGCTTCTAGACTGCATGAGTCAGCATTTTTGAACGATTCTTAACAATTCTCTTGAACCCCAAATGATTCGGTGATTTTTGTATACGTTTTTTTAAACTAATGAGTCAATGTCTCATTCATAAGATTTCACTTGTTTCATTAATTGATAAATAAGCATTTCTGAACTCTTAAACAGGTGATTCTGGAACGAGGACTTGTTTTATGACTGGATGAATCAATTTTCTTGAACGAAAGATTCAATTGCTCAAAGATTTCACTTGTTTCATTATTGGATGCATCAGCATTTTTGAACCATTCTCTTAAACAAATGAATCAGTGACTAGACTTGTTTTATGACTGGATGAATCAGTGTTTTTGAACAAGTTTCTTAAACAAATGATTCAGTGACTGTAAGATTTCACTTTCATTACTGGATGAATCAGCTTTTTTGAACTATTCTCTTAAACAAATGATTTGATTATATTGGACTTGTTTCATGACTGGATGAATCAGTGCTTTTGAACAAGTGTCTTGAATGAATGATTCAATGCCTCAAATATTTAGTTTGTTTCATTACTGGATGAATCAGCATTTTTTAACTATTCTTTGAACAAATGATTCAATGACTTGTTTAAGGGTTGGATGAATCAGTGTTTTTGATCAGAAGTTTCTTGAACAAATGATTCAATGACTCATATTTAATTAGTTTTATTATGGGATGAATCTGCATTTTTGAGCTATTCATAGTAATTCTCTTGAAAATATAACTCAGTGACTAGATTTGTTTCATGACTAGATGATTCAGTGTTTTAAACAAGTTTCTTGAACAAATGATTCAATTGCTCAAATATTTCACTTGTTTCATTACTTGATGAATCAGCATTTTTTAACTTTTCTCTTGAACAAATGATTCAATGACTAGTTTTGTTGCATGACTGGATAATTAAGTGTTTTGAACATGTTTCATGACTGGATGAATCAGAATTTTGAACGATTCTTAGCAATTTCTCTTGAACAACAAATAATTCAGTGACCAGGAATTATCAGTGTTTTTGTATAAGTTTCTTGAACGAATGATTCAATGTCTCACTCATAAAATTTCACTTGTTTCATTACTTGATAAACAGGTGATTCAGTAACTAGGACTTGTTTTATGACTGGATGAATCAGCATTTTTAAACAAGTTTCTTGAACAAATGATTCAATGACTTAAATATTACGCTTGTTTCATTACTGGATGAATCACCATCATTGAACTATTCTCTTGAACAAATGCTATTCTAAATTTCTTGAACGAATGATTCACTTGTTTCATTATTGAATGAATCAGCATTTTTTAACTATTCTTTTGAATAAATGATTCAACGACTCAAATATTTCACTTGTTTCATTACTGGATGAATCAGCATCATTGAACTATCCTCTTGAACAAATGACTCAATGATTAGAGTTGTTTCATTACTGGATGAATCAGTGTTTTTGAACTAATGATTCAATGACTCACATATAAAGGTTTCACTTGTTTCTTATTGGATGAATCGGCATGTTTGATTCAGTGGGTTGAGATCTCTTTGAATAGAGATCTTTTAGCAATTGCTTGTGCAGCTTTGCTATTTAGTATGAGTTTGCCAGAAAGGAGCTGGATAGATTCACTCAAAAGTGCACTTGCATTTAGCCTGCATGCTTTTTTAAAGATTAATAATAGCCTTTTGCTCACTTTAGAGCTGCATCTGCTCCGGCCATCAGATAGTAAAACACATTGAAGCTTGATTCTCCTTCTGGTCGTCTGGTCACTCTGAATTTCTCCAGAAGCATGGTCTATAGATGAGACAACAGATATAAATGTTCCAACTTTTTTCCGGAAGTTATTATTTATGAGCCATGCTGTACCCTACCTGAACGGATGCAGATGCCACCTGTCCTGCTTGGTCAAAGTCGAGAGAGACGATGTGTGAGAAGCGACTGGCGTTCCCATTCATAGCCGTATTGCAGTTCCCAAAAGCCTCCAGAACTGTGTAAACCGCCTGCCATTTCTCAGCTGTGGAGAGGAGACAGTTCATAAAGATCTTTGAAAAACATAGAATTTAGTGGAAAAATTGTTTACTATTATCTTTTTTGTGTGTGTAATCTAAATAAACGTGAAAAAAATGACATACGATTGTTAAAATCGAATAAAGAATGAACGCTACGTGAACAAATTTACCATGAATTCACAAATTCTGAAAGTATAAAAATTTTAGCAAAAAGACTGATAAAAATATAATAACTTGCTAATTTATAAAAAAAAAAATGTAAAGAGTGAATTAAAATATTATTAAATATTAGATTACCATGTATATAATACTTAAAGGGCCTTAAAACCCCCCTGTCTCAGCGGGGTGTTTTCACACCTACAGTCTGAAAAAGCTCTGGAGAGTGAGTGTGTCCAGCTCTGTTTAGGTGGGAGTGTCAGGGGAGGGAAGGTTTTGCATAAAAATCCGAGTTTCCATCAGGGCACGGGCTGATTTTCAAACAGGCAACACACAAACACAGACGCAGGAGGAGAAAGACAGTGACTGTTTACATTGACATCAGTAATCTAATTATTTGCCAAATCATTAATTTCGTGATTTTAACTGCATTTTGGCACTTTCATTTTTACTCAGGAAGATTTCCTGCGTGTCCCTCGTGACAAACGAGATATTCAATGTGAGTAACTGCTGGAGGAGTGCAGAATTAATGGAGTGTTTGATACCGCGTGGCATATGTTAGAGAAAAAAAACCTCAGTAACTTAGACGCCCTCGGTAGGCAGCGGCAGAAAGCCGTGTGTGTTTAGACTATCCTGTCACAAAACGTGGCAAAAATTCTACATGACAGTAACCGTTTGATTAGGGTGTTTATATGTTTACACTTATATGTTTAAGAGCAGCATTCTCTCACGGGCATCGGCGACTCATCAGCGATTCTCTCAGATCGCGTCTTTGATGGTTCATATTGTGTGATTATTACTCGCGTGCACGAGCACCGATTTGCCTGTGATTTCAGGCATTTGTCAGCGATTTCTCAAAACCTGTCAAAATCGGGGCTAAAATCATGCAGTCTGAACTTGGCATAAGCCAGGGGTGTCCAAACTCGTGTCCTGCAGATTTTAGCTCCAACTTGAATGTGCTGTGAAAACAGTATATAATCCGTGCTTTGCCTTTTATGTGTGCGACAATAGTTTTGGTTTCCATTTGTGGAATGAGAATACAGATACTGCCACCTGCAGGTACGGAGAGGTACATCCTCTCGCACAGGCATTGAGTGCAAATTCTAATTTCAGTCGTCTGTCGTCTGTTTGGTGTGTTCATAGCTTTTTATGACCAGATGTGACCAGACCCGCTCGATCTCATCAGAAAGCATAACTATTTTTCCTATTGTCAGAAAAGTCTATGATTTAATTCATAAGAAGATGTAAAATTTTTAAAAGGAGGCATGCCTCAAAGCCCCACCGCTAAACCTAGCCCTCATTAGGGGATGAGCAATTCATACTACAATATATGAAAGAGATCGTCCAAATATGAGTTAGCCACTAAATCAAAAACGTACGAATTGCTATGAGATTGCATTGGATCAGACTCGGACGACAACACAGTATGTTTTCACTGGCACTAGTTCTTTGATGCACCTATAATTAGGGTCATCTTGACTGCATAATAACCAGGTGTAAAAACCCCTCCTTTCTCACCGGAGTACACCTTCCCGCTGCTGGCTGCGATGGTGACCAGATACTGCAGCAGGTGCTGGGTGTTAGTGGTCTTTCCGCTGCCGCTCCTGCCCAGCAGAACGATGGTCTGGTCCTGACGTGTGGTTAGCAGCTGATGATACGCTGACTGAGCAACAGCGAAGATGTGAGGAGCCGTTTCCTCTCTCCGGCAGCCCTTGAACATCTGCATCACCTGAAACCAACAGACCATGTCAATCCATCTCTCTCAGGTGTAACTTTGAGGTCAATTAAGTCTCATTTACACTACAAATGAATTTGTAGCAGCTTTTCACCAATCTCTGATGGAAATTGAAATCTCAAGTGGGCGTCCCCTTCTTGATTTCTGTCATGTATACAAACAGTACTTGAAGTAAATATTAATTTTATTCTATTTATAAACTGACAGGATTCCACTGTGGATGCCTTCTAGTGGTCAGATGTGAAAACTCATTCGGCCTGATAACTCTCACAGTGCATTTATAAGTGTTTTCTAGCTGTCGAGTGTTGCTAGCTCTTCATTGTAATAAATGGTCACTTTGCCGCTATATGTTGCTCATAGTGTAAATGGGGCTTTACTGTGCGTGAAGTTCATACCTTCTCTGAGTACATTGCAGGGCTGCAGAGTGGATTGATTACCAGCAGGTTTGGCCCAGCGTATGTGTGAATGAGGTTTCCACCGTAACGCTGACGCAGAGAGTGTAGGATACTGGACTCGTTGAGGTACAGGAGAGACGAGAGATCCTCCACGCGATCATATGACAGAGGATTCGCCTAATAGACAGAACAACAGACAGAAAGTTTTAAATCACAGTATGATCTTAGATGAGGATCAGGAGCATGACGGGGAGGGTGAAGCTGATGAATGTCAGGACACTAAAGGAAACGCAGAACAGTACACAAAACACAAAGATTCTGCAGCAAATGAAAGCTGATATAAGAAACTGAACTGAAAACCACCTTGATGGACTAGTTGTTTGGTCCTAAGTGATGAATGTTTAACTTTTTGCCTTTCAGAACTAATGTGCACCTTTTGACCCGTTTCCACTGAGTGGTATGGTATGGTATGGTGGTATGGCCGTTTCCACTCTCTAAAAGCGTACCGAACCGTACTGTACCACTTTTTGCCAAGGGTGACCAAAAGGTGGAGCTAGACGCGCAGCTAAACGCTATTGGTTTACAGAGATGCGTCATTTGCTCCCGCAACAAGCCAGAATGAAAACAAAGGACCCGCCATGTTTAATACACAGCCGAGAGACAATACACCGATAAACACATAATAACGAGCCATGGTCGACCTGAGCTCAAAAAAACTTTGTCGTCGTCTTGATGAACAGCCACAAAGCCAAGAAGAAGAAGAGCAGATTCTCCCCTGTGCCCCGTAGTTTTTTACGAGCCAGTCTGGAGAGCGAGCGGTTTCGCTTTCTCACGTGCGCGTCAATATTTAAAATAACAAACTTCTTGAGCTGATGATATTAACGTGTGCTTGATTATTGACGTACTTTTGAAACCCGATCTTGTGTGCTTGATTATTGCTGTGCTTTTGAAACCCGATCCTGTGTGCTTGATTATTGACGTGCTTTTGAAACCCGATCCTTTCAGAAACAGACAAACGCAAGACTGACGCATGCAAAAACAAAGGAGCAAATTATTGTTTCAGCAAACATGAAGAAAGGGCTACGTTTAACTATTATCATCATCACCTTCTGGACTATTATGATTTCGGAATGACGAAATTACTTTCTAACAAGAGGTTACATGTGCTGGTGAAGATTAAAAACACAGATTAGAGGTTTGCACTGATTTTTTGCAAATGAAGCTTGATCTTATAAACACAACCAAGCCTTAAAAATACACTCTGGACCACCCCTTTAATATGTAATTGCTTCGATAAATGTGGAAAAATATGATTGTTCGACAAAATATATTTGTATAACTAAAAAAATACAATTATTCTGCTTTTTCAAACTGAATTATATCGAATTGTTGAATTTATGCACAGTATTTAAGGCAAGTATATTACAAACAACTAAATAAATGAGCTACAATATAAAAGTAATCCCTTTACCTTTTCAGCAGAAAATTATTTAATTACAATAACTAGCTGTTTACACCCAACACTTATCAAACTGAGCGTAAATAAACAGCTTTCTAGGCTTTGCATGAGAATATCACCTTTTCCACATCATCCTCATCCACTTCCAGTAAAGTCCCATCATGCTCCAGTCTGATTTTCACTTTCCCCTCTGGGAGAGATCCTGTGTCCGTCTTGAGCTGTGTAGCTATACAGACAAAATGCGTATTTATTTATTTTAAATAAACAGGTCATGGGAATTCGATCATAATAGTTGTTAAATGAGCTCCATGTCTTCACTGACCCAAAGAGAAGCCATCTTTATGGACGAGCCAGACTTTCTCAGTGTTGTACCAGGCCTTCTCTGCAGCAAGCTGCTCCTCGGTCTTCACCTGCAACAGATAGTTGATACATTCGATTATTTATTGACTTTCTTTATTGTTCCCAAGTGGAAATTTATCTTTGGCTTCACCACACAACTACATCAGCGTTCACATCACACGTCACAAAAAACAAGCAACACAAATACATTCAATATCATCACATACGTAAATCACATTAAAATCTCAATTAACCCTATTCATACTTAAAACCCATTGTTTAAAATTCTAATGGTAAGAACTCTGGCAGCTGCGTTTTGCACTGAAACTGAAGTTTATTAATAGAGGATGCTGGACAACCAGCAAACAGAGCATTACAGTAATCTAATCTAGTGGTCATAAAAGCATGAACTAGCTTCTCTGCATCTGAGATATAGTGCCAAACAAGTAAATAATTTGACAGTGTGTAAATAATTTGCTTTTGATTGCATTTTTAAAAACAGACGGTTGGGATTAGGGGAGGAGGAGGACAGGTCAATCAGAGCGGCCTCTGGTGGATTTACACGAGAAGAGCAGAATTTTGATATCTCATATATAAATGATTAACCATGTGGATGGTTCTTACCTACATTTTTCTTTACTTGAAGTTGCTTTAAACGTCTTTTTGATGGAAATTTTATATTTAAGGGATAGGAACAAACTTTAATAATGAGATGTGCTTTCTGTTTAATTTGAAATCAATTTCTGTTTAATTTATTCATTTATTCACTTTCTTTTCGGCTTAGTCCTTTTATTAATCAGGGGTCGTCACAGCAGAATGAATCGCCAACTTATCCAGCATATGTTTTACGCTAGGGTTGGGTCGATAGATGATGCCATCGTCTATCGTTAATGGCTGATAGACATCACAATGCTGAGCCAGCATTGCGATCATCCTCATTTTAGAATGAAAACGATCCACATCCACACTGGCGTTTTATCTAGCATTTCTGAACTATACCGCTGAAAACGCACATCACGTGACCACATAGACACACACACTGTCATGTGCTCAACACAGGCTCATTGTGAAAACGTAGTCCCACGCACGTTTCTGGATACCGCACATTACATGGTCAGAGGTACAGCTGCATTTTATTTTTAAAAGAACGCTACGGGCCGGTGTGACGCCGTTCCTTTTCGCGCTTACCAGCGACCGCTTGCCTCTGTGTGGACGACTTTCCCGCTGCAACCAGTTTGTCCCATTAGCTCGCCGTGTTTGTCGGCAGACTCGAGACGAGAGTTGACCACGACAACGGGGTTCGAGTCCGGTGAAAATCGGTTCCAGAAAGCAGGTGAGACAAAAAACAGAATCCAAAAAATAAAATAAACCAGCAAATAACAGGGTGAGAACGACGTAAAGTCTGAAAACGACGAGGGCTTTTCCTGTTTTCTGGATTGCTTTTTTTGAAAGTTGTTGGTTGGTCTAGGGGAGGAGGAGGGTGGGTCAGTCGATTGATCGGTCGGTCAGTCAGTCATTCAGTCAGCCAAACAGTCAGCCGACAGCGGCCTCCGGAGGGTTTACGCGAGAACAACGGGCGCGAACGGCGCTCGCAAGAGACATTTGAGATCTCAAAAAGCGTACCCAGCGGCCTCTCGTGGATTCGCGAAAACAAAAAGTGCAAAAAGACGTACCTCTCGCGGCCTCCAGAAACATACTTAGGACCACATTCTCAGAGTAAGCCTGGGTTACATGCGTTCATCTAAACTCCAGCTCAGCGGGTTGTTTGAGTTCAAAACCCCAGAGAGCAGTGCATGTTAGACAGTTTTTCAAGGATGTACTGCTGGATGGTACATGGTACCGCTCATTATAACTGTTAAACGTGATATTTAATTAATCTTGTCTCTATCTAACGACTCTTAGGTCTTTTGAATCTATCAGGTAACGTGTCACAGCGTCAGTACACTGCTTCAATCTTTCGCTTTCATGCTTGTACTTAGTAATTTTAGCGAAAACCTCAGATACTGTTGGTTCCTGTTGGTTGTGCACTTTTTTTACCAACCAAGTTTGTCGACGCCAGTATAAGGACACAGATCACTCTGTCTATTCATGCCAGAGTCCTGAAGAAAAGGTGTTTGACAGGTGGTAATTTGTGTGTACCTCATCGTTATTTATTTATGATTTGGTTATGGGTAAAACAAAGACCATGCGGGGCTGGTGGTCGAAATGGTAGGCTACAAATAATTAATTTGTTATGAACTAATTAATTATTCATCAACATTTAATTCACCGCCACCTATGACAACGTTGCCATTGTCCATCGCGATGTTTTACATTAGACATGGTACGATGCCAAGTTTGTTGACATCGCCCAACCCTAACGCAGCGGATGCCCTTCCAGCTGCAACCCATCACTGGGAAACATCTATTCACACTCATTTACACACATACACTATGTGAGCCATTTGATTTGTGGTCCATGTGGGGGACTTGTGGGGGAAACTGTGGCATCTGGAGGAAACCCACGCGAACACGGGGAGAATATGCAAACTCCGCACAGAAATGGCAACTTGTCCCAGCAAGGCTCAAACCAGCGACCTTCTTGCTGTGAGGTGATTGTGCTACCCCCTGCGCCACCGTGAAAACCTTATGTTTAATTTAATTTCAGTTTAAAAATGCATGCAAAGTTCTAAGATATATATTAAATATATGTAAAATGTGAAGCATCTGTCCACATCAAAACAACTGGAGTCATGTATAATACAAGGAAACCACACTTTGAAAATACAACCTGAAAATAACACTGCAGAGCATTGCACGGCATCGGGTTTAAATGTAAACACTAGCTACTGAAAAAAGTTATTAAAATGATCTGCACAAAACAGAGAAATCGATAATGCAGAGACAACTGGAAAATCAAATGCCACATGTGCACACACACACCAAAGTGTAATTTGCTGAGAAACATGCTTCGGTTCAAACTGATATGTCGCTGAGATTCCTCTAATACACTATGATAAGCTGTACAAATGATCAGAAATACACACAGGCAATGCAGTGGCCAGACCTTAGACAGACAGGCAGATTCATGTGCAGCCTGCAGGATGGCCACAGGGTCCTCAGCTGCCTTGGCCTACATTGGGCCGGAAAACCAAGAAGTCAAAAAAGTCATAAATATTCAAATGCTGACAGGTAAAATAACAACCGGTAATGAGACTAAGACTGGGTATAATATACATTTTAGTTGAACAATAGTGAAAACCCAGTATTAATGTGGACCAAACAAGATAGATAGATAGATAGATAGATAGATAGATAGATAGATAGATAGATAGATAGATAGATAGATATTA